>CM074718.1:36400212-36627712 GCA_037306005.1 Rhinophrynus dorsalis
TATAATATAGCATAAATAGTTAGGCTACATATCAAATACTACTAAAACGGTCTTTGTTTTTTGTTTTTTTTTAAAGGGATAGTAATACTTGAAAATAAGTTTATTTAAAATTGTAGCCCTTAAAAACACTTGAAAAATGATATAAGTCTTATCTCCCAAACCTTTATGGTTTGGGAGATATTCAGAAGTAAAGTTTCCCCTGGAGTGACGTCATTGCTCCACCCTTCAGATTTGGAATCCGGTCCCGGGACCGGCTGTGGCTCTCCAGAAGCGCTGAGATCACCATCTTTAAAAATAATTTCTTAATTGGAATGGTCTACAAAGTGTGCTTTCAAGCCAGGCACACTTTGTAGATAGTTCCAATTAAGTAGTTCTTTTCAAAGATCGTGATCTCGGCACTGCTAAAGAGCTGGCGGTTGCTCTGTGGACCGAATTCCAAATCTGTCCACTAGATGGCAGACTTGGCTGAAACAGCCAGGAAAAGAGCATTTTACAATTTTTTTACATGTGAATATCTTCCAAACCATAAAGGTTTGGGAGATAAGACTTATATCATTTTTCATGTTTTTTTAAAGGCTACAATATAAAATACAATTATTTTCAAGTATTACTATCCCTTTAAGTTTTATTTTGTGTAAATTTAACTTATAAAGTCTGGGCTGCAGCTTCTTCCGCTTATTCTGCAGTTACCTGCTCTGTAACCACAGTCCGTCGCTCTGCCTCTGCTCTCCTTCCTCCACCAATGACGGAGGCTTCTGTCTAAGCTGGAGCGGTCTCATTGGCTAGATATCCATCTCTTCCAATGAGACCTCCCCAGCTTACAGACAGAAGCCTCCGTCATTGGAGGAGGAAGGAGAGACGAGGCAGAGCGACGAACTGCAGTTACAGAGCAAGTAACCGCAGTCTATACAGAAGTAGCTGCAGCCCAGACTTTATAATTTAAATTTACAAGACATAAAACTTAAAAAAAAAAATTAAGACCGCTTTAGTAGTATTCGATATGTAGCCTAACTATTTCTGCTATGTTATACATAGGTGACACATCCACTTTAAGACAAATTTACCACTCTGCCTCTAGGGAAAGGTTTTTGACCAGTGTGTCCTCCCACTCCTTACTTATGGCTGTTAAACGTGGACATTGAATGCCAAAATGCCATACAAAAACTTAAGGTTACAGAGTGAAGTATCGAGAGGCAAATTCTAAATGTAAAAAAAAGAGACAGTGGATTGGTCAGCAAACAAAGGTCTGTGATGTAATTGAAAAATGAAAGAACCTGAAATGGAAATGGGCAGGCCACATAGCAAGAAGATCTGATGGTAGATTGGCCAAACGAATTTCGGAATGGATTCCACATGACACTAAACACCCAAGACCAAAGGCAAGATGGGTAGATGAAATTACCAAATTTGGTGGTGCACAGTAGAAACAAAAGGCACAGAACCAAAGTTGTTGGAGGCTTGCTGAGGCCCTCATCCTACAGTGGATCAACAATGGCTGAAGATGATGATAACTCTATTACCGAATTCCAGCAGACAGGTTATGGTACATAGCTTAAAGGGATAGTAATACTTTGTTTTATCTTTATTTTATTTTGTAGGCATTAAAAAAACATGAAGAACGATATAAGTCTTATCTCTCAAACCTTTATGGTTTAAGAGATATTCACAAGCAAAGTTTCCCCTCCCGCCCCTTTTACCTAGTGTAAGCCATCTCTTCTCAGATGTGAGTCTGGTTGTAAGACCAGACAGATAACAGCAGGGGACAATCTTCTTCCTATTAGAACAATGAAAGCCCTGCCCCCCTTGACAAGTTTTTCAGGTTTTTCCCTTATCTCAATTGAAGATTGTCCCTCTCTGCAGTCTACCTCTGCACCTCCCTTCTGCTCTGGCTGAGCAGTGTTACATCAGTAAAAGGGACAGGAGGGGGATACTTTATCATTGATTTACTACTGAACTACAACTCTGACAGAACTGAAATAACACTCTCCAAAGTCCAAATACTATGGTGATTAATTAGAGCTGCTTTTATTATGAAACATTACTATCCCTTTAAGAGCAATGATTGGGATTGATGTCTCCACTGAATACTCTATTACTGTGGCTAGTTACCAGAGAGTAAAGATGTTGACCTCAAGGTCCATTGCCATCTACCAGCTGAGCCAGGGACTGGACCGGGTGGTAAATAGGTACAAGAGGAGCCTTGTAACAGGTTGAATTCAGGGGAAACAAGAGGGAGTGGAGGCAATCAGTTTACTACCAATAAAAAGCCAGGGAGATGGGTATTAGAATAACTGTGGCCACTAGGTAGGGCAGAATTATAGGAACAACTGGAGTGTTCCTCAGTAGAAGCCAATTCTTAATAGAATCCACTTTAGAAGGTTCCATCTTAAACCCCTCAGTGTATGAGTTACACCCTTGGGTGTAAGTTATACCTGTGTATTATACACAGCTGCATATTACATCTGAGATTTCACAGTACACCAAGTGGCACTGTGGAGATGGGGGAATTGTGGAAAGGGAAATGTGGAGATGGAGGGGCAATTTGGAAATGGGAGAATTGTGGAAGGGGCAATGTGGAAATAGGGGCATTGTGGAAGGGGCAATGTGAAGATGAAGGGGGCATTGTGGAAGGGGCAATGTGGAGATGAAGGGGGCATTGTGTAAGGGGCAATGTGGAGATGAAGGGGGCATTGTGGAGATGAAGGGGCAATGTGGAAGGGGCAATGTGGAGATGGGGGCATTGTGGAAGGGGCAATGTGGAGATGAAGGGGCATTGTGGAGATGGGGGTATTGTGGAAGGGGCATTGTGGAGATGAAGGGGGCAATGTGGAGATGAAGGGGCATTGTGGAGATGAAGGGGCATTGTGAAAGGGGCAATGTGGAGATGAAGGGGCATTGTGGAGATGAAGGGGCATTGTGAAAGGGGCAATGTGGAGATGAAGGGGGCATTGTGGAAGGGGCAATGTGGAGATGGGGGCATTGGGGAACGGGCAATGTGGAGATGAAGGGGCATTGGGGAACGGGCAATGTGGAGATGAAGGGGGCATTGTGGAGATGAAGGGGGCATTGTGGAAGGAGCAATGTAGAGATGGGGGCATTGTGGAAGGGGCAATGTGGAAATGAAGGGGGCATTGTTGAAGGGGCAGCTTGGAGATTGGGGGCATTGTGGAGATTGGGGGCATTGTGGAGATGATGGGGCAATGTGGAGATGAAGGGGCAATGTGAAGGGGCAATTTGGAGATTGGGGGGCAATGTGGAGGTAGCCAATGTGGTTGAGGGGGGCCAATGTGGCCGGGGGGGCCCATGGCAATTCTTGCACCAGGGCCCGGTGGCCTCTAGTTACACCTCTGGCAGGTTATAAACCCCCTGTTGCAAAAAAATGGTTGTATGCATCAAAACCAGAGGACTACTAACTGTGAGTAAAGAAATACAGTTTATTCCAGTTTGGAGAATATCTACTTGCATATAAAAGTGCCCCCCATCTATTTGTTTGTCATCTTCCTGTGCTTTCCCTTCTCCTTTTGAAGGCTGACATCCAGGGAGCAGCTGATCCCCTCACACAAGTTGTGTGAATGTAGCCATTCTCCTATGTGAGTGCAAATGTTTACTTTTGATATAATTCAGGTTCCAAGAAGATTTAAAGGGATAGTAATGTTTCACAATAAAAGCAGCTCCGATTAACCCCTTAAGGACCGGGTGCGCACGCATGCGGCGGTCACTTAAGGACCACAGGGAATTTTTTTTTTCCATGATCCGATGCCGGACTCCCCGAACAGCGTGCAGCCGTGCGGGGAGCCCGGAATTGGGTCCTTAAGGGTATAACAACCCATGACGGTCCAGGACCGTCATGGGTCCTTAAGGGGTTAATCTTCATAGTATTTGGGCCGTGGAGAGTTTTATTTCACTATTATCAGAGCTGTAGTTCAAGAGTAATTATATGATAAAGTATCCCCCTCCCACCCCTTTTACTGATGTAACACTGCTCACCTCTGAGCAGCAAGACTGTCCAGATCAGTCGCAGAGAGGGACAATATTCAGTGAGCATAAGGAAAAACCTGAAAAACCTGTCAAGGTGGGCAGGGTTTTCATTGTTCTCACAGTAAGATGATTGTCCCTTACTGTGAGATGTCTGGTCCCAAGACCAGATCCCACATCTGAGGGGAGGTGGCTTACACTAGGTAAAAGGGGCGGGAGGGGGATACTTTATCATTCAATGACTCTTGAACTACAACTCTGACAGTATTGAAATAACACTCTCTGTGACCCAAATACTATGAAGATTAATTGGAGATGCTGTTTTTGTGAAACATTTCTATCCCATTAACCCTATGAGCGCCTCCTTCTCTTCTACCTATAATACCTTTTCAATAAAGAATTTCCTAGTAGAGAGTGTCCCCTTGTTCTACTCTGCAGGAAATGCCCTATAAAATATTTTTTCCCATTTTGTTCTTATTGGAAGAAGACCTTGTATATTAGTTGACTCTTTTTTTCTTGGATTTCTGGTTACGATCAGATTCATAACCGCATTTCCATTTTCCATACTTCAATTCCATTGCCTGTTTTATATCTACATCACTAAAGCATCATCACTTCAAAATAAACTTTGGAAGGAATGCCAGTAGAAAGTAAAACAGTCCATTTCACCAACACGCAAATACTGTCTGTTTACATTCTACATCAGAGTGAGTTTAAAGATCAGTCTGATTTAAAGCTGCAGTCACTTACTTAAAGGGATAGTAACATTTCATAATAAAAGCAGCTCCAATTAATCTTCATAGTATTTGGGCCATGGAGAGTGTTATTTCAGTACTGTCAGTGTTGTAGTTCAATAGTAATTGAATGATAAATTATCTCCCTCCAGCCCCTTTTACTGATGTAACACTGCTCAGCTCAGAGCAGCAGAGTGGTGTCCATGTGGATTGCAGAGATGGACAATCTTTAGTTAGCATAAGAGAAAAACCTGAGAAGCCTGTCAAGGGGGGCAGGGTTTTCATTGTTCTCACAGTAAGAAGATTGTCCCTTGCCGTGACCTGTCCGGTCAAGAGACCAGATTCCATATCTGAGGGGAGGTGCTTACACTAGGTAAAAGGGGTGGGAGGGGGACACTTTATCATTCAATTACTCTTGAACTACAACTCTGACAGTATTGAAATAACACTCAATTGCCCAAATACTATTAATTGGAGGTTTTTTTGAGAAACATTACTATCCCTTTAAAAGTAATAGTGACCCATGGCAGCTGGAACTTTATATGAGAAGAAAGTGCATAAATCAATGTTTTGCCCAAGGGCATATACATCATTCAATTTATTAAAGAGATAGTGAACTTCTGTCTGGATTTCACATATTGTACAAGTGCATATGAAAAGTCAAATTGCTTATATATTTTATTATGTTCCTTTCATTTTTACTTTTCTGCGCTTTTATGTCCCTGATGGTAAGCTCTTTGGATCTATGCTTCCAGAGAATTTCTGGTCCATCAACAATCAAAGCAGAATAGTGATACATTTTACATTGTATCAGTATCCCAGTCCATGACTATAAGCTCTATGAAAACAGATCCATGGAACTCACTGTCAGGGCCATAAAAAGTAATAAAAAAAATAGGTGTATGTGAAAATCATACACTGCAGAGCTGTACAGATTGCCTTCTACAATGCCATTTTCATTAGTGTCCTGCATTAAAAAGGAACTATACATTTAATAAGCGGTTCTTTTTTTGTTTAACAGAATGATTTTCCTAGGAAAGTATCATTCATACTGCAGTCAGGTACGTCTGTATAGATTTTGTGCATTTGATCTCTCACAGCCTGTTGCTAGTTGTTTCTGTTTATAGTGTCCTTTATGATCCATTAAGGTCTACTTGCAAATGGGAATGAACAAGAGGGAGGTTTCAATAGAGATCACTATATCAAGGATGGACAAAACTGAGAGCTCAATATAATGGTAAACGGAGCTTGCTGTAAAGATAGACCAGATAAATACCACTACAAAGGGAAGCATGAACGCTCTCACTGGGACAGCTGAAAGGTGTCACTGCGGGGGGGAGTAGGGACCCTCGCAGCCTAGGTACTGGTTGATGGTAGAGTTCGACGCTAGAGAGCGATGCTCGGGTGCATTGACGACGTGCCAGATACTCCCTTGCTGCAGCCCAAGCTGGATAAAGGTGCCAGTCGCAAAACCAGATTGTTCCACCCCAGCTGAGCTGGGGTGCAACCAGGACAGGAGTAAGTGGTAACCGTGGGAACCAGAACCTAAGGCCAGAAGAGGGGAACACAGACAAGCCGGATAGGATAACAAGGAGCAGCGGAGGTTAGACAAGCAGAGTCAGGATACCAGAGAGCTGCGGAGGTCAGACAAGCCGGGTCAGGATACCAGAGGGCAGTGGAGGTCAGACAAGCCGGGTCAGGATACAAGAGACCAGCGGAGGTCAGACAAGATGGGTCAGGATACCAGAGAGCAGTGGAGGTCAGACAAGTCGGGCCAGGATACCAGAGAGCAGCAGAGGTCAGACAAGCCGGGTCGGGATTCCAGAGAGCAGCGGAGGTCACACAAGCCGGGTCGGGATACCAGAGAGCAGCGGAGGTCACACAAGCTGGGTCAGGATACCAGAGAGCAGCGGAGGTAACACAAGCTGGGTAGGGATACCAGAGAGCAGAGGAGGTATCACAAGCCAGGTAGGGATACCAGAAAGCAGCGGAGGTCAGACAAGCCGAGTCAGGATACCAGAGAGCAGCTGAGGTCAGACAAGCCGGGTCAGGATTCCAGAGAGCAGCGGAGGTCACACAAGCCGGGTCGGGATACCAGAGAGCAGCGGAGGTCACACAAGCTGAGTCAGGATACCAGAGAGCAGCGGAGGTAACACAAACCGGGTAGGGATACCAGAGAGCAGAGGAGGTATCACAAGCCAGGTAGGGATACCAGAAAGCAGCGGAGGTCAGACAAGCCGAGTCAGGATACCAGAGAGCAGCAGAGGTCAGACAAGCCGGGTCGGGATTCCAGAGAGCAGCGGAGGTCACACAAGCCGGGTCGGGATACCAGAGAGCAGCGGAGGTCACACAAGCTGGGTCAGGATACCAGAGAGCAGCGGAGGTAACACAAGCTGGGTAGGGATACCAGAGAGCAGAGGAGGTATCACAAGCCAGGTAGGGATACCAGAAAGCAGCGGAGGTCAGACAAGCCGAGTCAGGATACCAGAGAGCAGCTGAGGTCAGACAAGACGGGTCAGGATACCAGAGAGCAGCAGAGGTCAGACAAGCCGGGTCAGGATACCAGAGAGCAGCGGAGGTCACACAAGCTGGGTCAGGATACCAGAGAGCAGCGGAGGTCACACAGGCCGGGTCGGGATACCAGAGAACAGCGAAGGTCACATAAGCCGGGTCAGGATACCAGAGAGCAGCGGAGGTCAGACAAGCCGGGTCGGGATTCCAGAGAGCAGCGGAGGTCACACAAGCTGGGTCAGGATACCAGAGAGCAGCGGAGGTAACACAAGCTGGGTAGGGATACCAGAGAGCAGAGGAGGTATCACAAGCCAGGTAGGGATACCAGAAAGCAGCGGAGGTCAGACAAGCCGAGTCAGGATACCAGAGAGCAGCTGAGGTCAGACAATACGGGTCAGGATACAAGAGACCAGCGGAGGTCAGACAAGCCGGGTCAGGATACCAGAGAGCAGCGGAGGTCAGACAAGCCGGGTCAGGATACCAGAGAGCAGTGGAGGTCACACAAGCCGGGTCGGGAAACCAGAGAACAGCGAAGGTCACATAAGCCAGGTCAGGATACCAGAGAGCAGCGGAGGTAACACAAGCTGGGTAGGGATACCAGAGAGCAGAGGAGGTATCACAAGCCAGGTAGGGATACAAGAAAGCAGCGGAGGTCAGACAAGCCGAGTCAGGATACCAGAGAGCAGCTGAGGTCAGACAAGACGGGTCAGGATACCAGAGAGCAGCGGAGGTCAGACAAGCCGGGTCAGGATACCAGAGAGCAGCGGAGGTCAGACAAGCCGGGTCAGGATACCAGAGAGCAGCGGAGGTCAGACAAGCCGAGTCAGGATACCAGAGAGCAGCTGAGGTCAGACAAGCCGGGTCAGGATACCAGAGAGCAGCGGAGGTCAGACAAGCCGGGTCAGGATACCAGAGAGCAGCGGAGGTCACACAAGCCGGGTCGGGAAACCAGAGAACAGCGAAGGTCACATAAGCCAGGTCAGGATACCAGAGAGCAGTGGAGGTCACACTCATCAAAGATGGACACTTTTGTTTTAGGTGGTGTTCCTGGGGGTGTGGCTGGTGGGTGTGGCATTACAAATAATTTTTAGGGTATTTCATGATAATGACCTACTGACATCTTTTTGTGTAACTGAATAAATGGGACGTATAAATGGGAGATATGCGATCAGCTATTTTTTCTTGTGTAATTTTTGTTTTCATAGATTGCACTCTGCATACACAAATGGCTTTATTTTGCAAATGGTTTATTCGATCAAGCACACTTCACGTGCACAGTCGTGTTTGATCAAGTGCTCTTCTCCAGCGGGATTTTTTTTTTTTGGTTAAAGGGGAGTTTTCACCCTATTGTGACTTCATGTCATTGTATTAGTTTCTTGGCAATGATCATCTTGTTTTGTTTAGTTGTTTCGAATTCTTTGTAAAACTGCAGATATTTTAATTTTAAATTAATTGTGCAATGTCCTCTGTTCACTCTGTCCTTCACTAGCCATGCTGAATAGAGTAATTTACATTACTTTCTCAGTGGTAAACTGACTCCCCCCAAGCCTGCTTGGAACAGAGACAGAGTGCTGCCCCTCACGCAGAATGATACCAAAACGGCAGCGCTATAATGCATGAATTAACAGACTTATAAAGGTATTATTTATATGAAAAATGGGTACCATGACCATTTTATTTACATGTGTTACACTTATTTGTGGCAGCCCAATATATTACACAGTGATTATGTCACCATAACAGTTCCGCTTTAAAGGGATAGTAATACTTCAAAATTACTATCCCTTATATCGAATCCCTTTAAAAACTGAATTAAATGCCACAAGAGGCATCTCTCAAACCTTTATGGTTTGGGAGATAGCCACTTTTAAACTTTGCTGCCCCCTGCCTCTCCCCTGACGTCAGCGTTCTTGCTGCAGCAGGGAAATCCGGTTCCGGGACCAGCGGAGGCTCTTCAGCAGAACTGAGATCTCGTTATAGAAGAAACGATCCTTCACTAAAACGGTCTTCTACGTGTGCTTGGTAACCAAGCACACGTAGAAGACCGTTTTAGTGACGAATCTTGTTTTCCATAACGAGATCTCGGCTTTGCTGAAGAGCCTCCGCCGTACCCTGGACCGGATTTCCCTGCTGCAGCAAGAACGCTGAGGGTAGAGGCAGGGAAGAGCGACGTTTGAAAGCAGCTATCTCGCAAAGCATAAAAGTTTGAGAGATGCTGCTGGTGGCATTTAATTCAGTTTTTAAAGGGATTCGATATAAGGGATAGTAATTTCGAAGTATTACTATCCCTTTTAATGTTTTTTTATTTTTTTGATTGTGTGCACTTGCATTCGCAGTTAAAAAAATCCTCAGCCAGCAGCCTGGCCTGTGAAGGAAAGAGTATAAAATCTCTCCAAAGTGGAAAAGAGGCTCCATAAAAGAACATAAGGGTTGGAGAGATTTCTCCCTCTGGGTGACTTTTACCCACTTAGGGCTTATCCTCTCTGATCTCTTCCTAGCAACTGCCATGAGCTGGAATAACACATAGCGAGATTAGGGAGGAGAGCTATGTCTATTGTGTGTTATTTTTAGGGATTACTTCACCCCTCCTGGGATCTGGTATGGAGGGTAGCAGCAGATAGAGCAGGAATTTGCCCTTTGCAGTTTCCATTTAGAACTGGTGCTATTATTCTGCTGAATTCCCCGTTCAGTGCCGGGAAGATGTCAGGAGCTGCAGGTTCCGAGCAGACTGGTGCTTGTTCAGTGTGACATGTTATTGTACATGAGGGATATTATTATTATTTACAGCTGGTTCATCTTTATTGCTGTACAGAGGATAGCAACAAGTACCAGTCTGTGGAACTACACCGCAACCAGGTTCCCTTTTTCATAATTTCTCTAATACATATATGGCTCTGACAGGGGTACATGGGCGTCAGGAGGGGGAACAAGGGGGGCATTTGCCCCCCCTACAATTACCCCCTCCATATAAACAAAGGGGCTGGATGGGCTGGCCTGGGGATTATATTATGGCTTTGCCCCCCTGGAAAATTTTTTACGGACATCCCTGCAGGGGTACGCAACCTTTTCCTCCAGCTGTTGGAAACTATCATTGTAGCTTCCAACAGCTGGTGAACCACATGTTGCCTAAACCTGTTCTAAGCCTTAAAGGGACAGTAATACTTAAAATGTAAAAAATATATGTTGTAGGGGTTATCCCCCTGAGTAAAACAAGGGTACTCCCACTGCTGAGAGATATTTTATTAAAAAATGATAATAGCTCAAACTTGAATTTTTTAGGTGCTATATCCCAGTGGCCTGAAAATTTACAGTGGAGCTGTTGCTACACCATCCTATGGACTGCTCTGGTCTGTAGACCATAAATCTCCATAGGATGGTGTAGCAACAGCGCCACTGTACATTTTCAGGCCACTGGGATATTGCACCTAAAAAATTCAAGTTTGAGCTGTTATTGTTTTAATAAAATATCTCTCAGCAGTGGGAGTACCTTTGTTTTACTCAGGGGGATAAACCCTACAATATATATTTTTTTACATTTTAAGTATTGCTGTCCCTTTAATCTGCAACTTGATCCCTTTAAAGGTTCACTGTCTGCTAGGACTGATATAAGTACAGTAAGGGAGAAAGTAAATGAGATGTGTGTCTTTATATCTGTTGTGATGTCACTTAGTCACAAGCTTCTATTGTTGCTAAGTCAACTGACAGAGTTGTTTTCTCTCTATTGTTATCTGATCACTTCCCAACCAGCCCACTCAGCACTTGCAGCACTTACAAATTTCCTTCAATGGAGTTGGCTTTAGGTCATCAGTATGAGGCTTAAAGGGATAGTAATGTTTCAAACTAAATGCAGCTCTCATTATTCTTTATAGTTTTTAGGTAATGTAGAGCATTATTATAATTCTCTATGATGCACAGTTCCAGAGTAACTGATTCAGAAAGTGTCCCCCTCCTGCCCCTTTTACCTATGTAAAGTTGCACAGCAAGACTGTCTGGATGGCTCACAGCAAGGGACAATCTTCTGTGTGCATAAGGAAAAACCTACCCTCCTCCTTCAAAGGGGCAATGTTTTCCTTATGATCACAGCCAGAAGATTGTCCCTCACTGAGAGCTGTCCAGTCAAGAGACCAGATTCCACATCTGAGTGATAGGCAGATTACAATAGATAAAAGGGATGGGAGGAGGATAGGGTGACCACCTGTCCCTGATTTCCCAGGACAGTCCCTGAATTTAAATGTATGTCCCTGGCAGCCCCCATTTGGGACAATAGAAAGTCCCTGAATGAAGACTCCAGAGCACAGAATTCTAAACACTAGAAGGAGAACTGACCATTGCCTACTGTGACAGGAAGTGACGCCTCTTCTGGGCTACAAGAAAATGGCTTCCATACAGTACTCTACACACTAGAGAGAGACTTGAGCCTTGATCCTGACATCAATCAGGCGCTGCAGTGAAATTTTATTGCAGTGTAATGACAGTCTGAAGCTTTGGTCCTGATGTACATTTTATTGTAGCCCGCAACAGGCTTCACTTTTTGTCACAGCAGTTAATGGGCAGTTCTCCCTCTAGTGTTTAGAACTGTGTGGTGTCCTGGAGAAAGAGAGGGTTGCTTACTGAAGTCCAGTGATGTATAGTGACCCCTCCTGCTGCAATGGTGCCAAGGACAAGTACTCTGCTACTTGTATCTAAGCAGAGTCCCTGAATGGCAGAATGGAAATGTGGTCACCCTACCGTGCTGCATCGTTCCTGACCTTGGCTTTGACTTCCTGACTCTGCTCCTGTCTGTTCCTGAATTGCTTTGATCTCCAGTTTCGGCTTCAACCTTGGCTAATTTCCTGACTTCCAATTCCTCTTGCTGAATTGGTTTCACGCTGTCTACCAGGTGTGACCCGGCCTGAACTCCAACTATCCCTTTGCATGTTGTTCTGGTATTTCTGACTGACTAATTGACTAGACCACTGCTATTCCTGACTTCGTCCATCATTCTGTTCAAGCATTGAGTTACCTGTATCTGGCGGGGTGGTCTTCACCAGCCATCTGCCCGGCAGATTGATCTCCGCCAGTTCCTGCATCCATCAGCTAACAGCCCAGCGAATCAGTCTCCGCCAGTTCCTGCAGACACCAGCCAGCTGACTGTTGGATTGATTTACGCCTATTCCTGCATTCGCCTGACCGTCGGATCGATCGTCCATTCCTGCATCCATCAGCCATTCGACAGTTGGATTGATCTCCGTCAGTTATTAGCCTGTCAAATTGATCTGAGCCTGTTCTTGCATTCTGCTACTAAATAAAATTATTAATTGATGGGAAGATATAGGCATATCTTCATCAAATACACTAGCAATACTGTGACTTGTGTCTCTTTTGGGACACAAGTCACATTATGGGATAGACATCTGCACTATCATATCTTCGCTGTATTGTACTTGTCAAGGTTCAGCATCTCTTTTTGATCCAGAGGCCTTTGGATATGTAAATTACATAGTGATATTCCCTACTCTACGGTGGGAGATATGTCTTTATCTTCCAATCAATTATTAATTTTATTTTTATATTATTATACAATAAACCACCAAGCCTTTTGTACAAATATGCAAATTTGGAAAATGAATATCCAGCCCAATAATATTGTTATCTTTTTGTACTTTTCAGTACTATAGAACTGTTGGGCTTATTCTATATAATAATTTTCTAGGATGTTTGTCAGAAGCCATCATGAGCAGTAGAGACTGCGCACGTTCAGGCAGTCTCTACTGCTCATGATTGCATCTCTTGAGTGAGGTGATGCAAGACTGCATCACGTGGAGCAGTGAGGTAGCTGCCACTTAACCCTTTGAGTGTAGGAGGGGTATGCAACACATTGCAAAGCAATGCATTGTGTACCCCTCTGGCATTCAAAGGGTTAACATTACCCGTGTCTTGGCCAGTGTACATGGGCTTTTACACTAGTATCGATATAATATATTTTCCCTTTTATTTCTCGTTTTGTTCACAGATTGTGTCAATTAGGACATCCTCATTTTTCATAATATAGTAGTATAGTATAGTATAGTATAATATAGAAGATCAGCACTTTATTTAATATTACATCAATGCTTAAAGGAATAGTAATGTTTCATAATAAAAGCAGCTCTAATTAATCATCATTGTATTTGGACTTTGGAGCGTGTTATTTCAGTTCTGTCAGAGTTATAGTTCAAGAGTAATTCAATGACAAAGTGTCCCCCTCCCACTCCTTTTACTGATCTAACAATGCTCAGCCAGAGCAGAAGGAAGGTGCCCAGGTAGACTGCAGAGAGGGACAATCTTCAATTAAGACAAGGGAAAAAGCTGAAAAGCTTGTCAAGGTGGGCAGGGTTTTCATTGTTCTCATAGGAAGAAGATTGTCCCCTTCTGTTATCTGTCTGGTCTATGGACTGGATTCCACACCTGAGAAGAGATGGCTTACACTAGGTAAAAGGGGAGGGAGGGGGAAACTTTGCTTGTGAATATCTCTTAAACCATAAAGGTTTGAGAGATAAGACTTATATTGTGAAGCTACAAGAAAATGTACATCAGGACCAAAGCTTTAGACTATCATTACACTGCAACAAAATTGCACTGCCGCGCCTGTTTGATGTCATGGTCAAGGCTCAGCTCTGTCTCTTGTGTGTAGAGACATTTAAAATCAGGGACTGTCCTGGACAACCAGGGACAGGTGGTCACCCTAAGTCACAGAACAAACACTGTAGGTAGCTTGAAAATTGGGCACAGGAGACAGGAAGGAAGCAGGTTTTAAAGGCCAGATAACCAATGCAGAACAAGGGTTGGAAACAGCCCCAGAAGACAGTGGACTGATTGACAAGCCACAGATCTTTATCTGAGCCTAGAAAAGGCTCTGATAAACATGTGTGATTTATGTGAGGTACAGCAATTGAGGATTCCTTGGGGTTATGCACTAAGGTGTGATAAAGAGGTGATAAGTGGAAATTACATCTCCAGTGATACCACTTCTTCAGTTCCTATGTTATTTGATGGAGCCAATGCACTAAGTTTACCCCAGTTTTGGAGATCTTGGAGCACAGGCTCTATAGAATAACACAGAAACTGGAGAAGTGCTATCATTAGAGATGTTATCTCTGCAGTATTACCTCTTGATGTGTTTCCTTACTCACAGGTTTTTTTGTGGTTGTCTGGTACTCCTTTCATGTACTTCCATTCAGAAATATAACAGCCACACAGACAGGCTGCCAATGTCCACTGAAGGAACCACAGTCATTTGCCTCACTTGCCCACAGACTTTCTGGTTCCCTGCACAGTGTCCTGAATGCACGTCCAGTATGAAGTCTCTCTCTCTATTCTCTCCCCAAGCTCCTCTAGAACATATCCACCGTAGGGGACAAATAACAGTCCCCCTTTTTTTTTGAGGGGTGGGGGTGTTTATACTTTGCTTTCTACATTAGGCCCTAAGGATTTTGTATAAGACAAACATTTAGTAAATGATGAGCTATGCTGATAGGATGTTGATCCATGGAAATATTGTCTGCCTTTTTGGAGCCAAGACTTTTTTTTCCACTTGGGCCTTAAAGGGATGGTAATACTTAAAAATTACTATCTTGTAGCCCTTAAAAAACTGAGTAAAATGACACCAGCGGCATCTGTCAAACCTTTTTGGTTTGAGAGATATCGGCTTTCAAAGTTCCCTCTCCCCTGATGTCAGCATTCTAGCTGACAGCAAGGGAATCCGGTCCCGGGACCAGTGGCGGCTCTGCAGCAGTGCACATATCTCGTTATTAAAAAAGAAATCCTTAACTTAAAATGTCTTCTACATGTGTGTGCAAACCAAGCACATGTAGAAGACCATTTCAGTAAAGGATTTATTTTTATTAACGCGATCTCTGCACTGCTGCAGAGCCGCCAGCTGATCCCAGGAGAGGATTCCCCTGGTCTCAGCTAGAACGCTGACGTCAGGGGAAAGCCAAAATGAGTTAACTTTGAAAGCGGATATCTCTCAAACTATAAAGGTTTGAGAGATGCCGCTTGTGTCATTTTACTCAGTTTTTTAAGGGCTACAAGATGCAGGATAGTAATTTTTAAGTATTACTATCCCTTTAAACCTTTGAGTGCCAGAAGGGTATCCAATGCATTAACTCTGAATGTATTGGATACCCTTCAGGCACTCAATGTATCAATAGAAAATGTTTTTGTTTTGTTTTTTGTTCTCCTTTGTATTAACAAAAGTGATATGGCAAAGTTGATGGAAGCACGCACTAAGATCTCTCAAGCTGGAGAGAAGTTACTGCATGGACTCCATAGGATAACACAGAAATTAGATAATATATGTTACAGGAGACATTATCTCCTCATTATCACACATTAGTGCATAATCACCCAGAACTTTTCCCTCTCAAAAGCAGTAAACAGTTGCAGATCATCCTATATAATAATTAGCTAGGATGTTTGTCACGATGCAGTCATGCGCAGTAGAGACTGGCCGCAGTCTCTACTGCACATAATTGCATTGCATGAGTGAGGTGACGCAAGACTGCATCTCGTGGAGCACTGAGGTAGCAGCCTCTTAACCCTTCGAGTGCCAGAGGGGTATGCAACACATTGCAAAGCAATGTGTTACGTACCCCTCTGGCACTCAAAGGGTTAACATTAACCGGACCTTGGCCTGTATACACAGCTTTTACACTAGTATAGCATGAAACACTAGACTCTATCACCCTGAGAATTAGACTCTTCTCCCTAATATCTGAGTCAAAACCCTGAGTCAAGGGGTCAGATTCCGAGGGGGGTTTTTTGTGAAGGCTGCCCAAACCTCAACTATAAACAACTACATATGGAAAATGCTTTTGGCACGGCTGCTTTGACTTCTGTGTACCCAGAAACATGTATATTTAATATGTCCCTTGTTAAAGGGGAAGTCTGGTCAGCTTAATTTATCTCAGGATACTTATGAAAACGTAATTCTTCAGGACTGTAAATTCAACAGTACAACCATGCAGTGTGTTTGTTCAATAGCATCTCCAATTAACCCTCTGAGTGCCAGAGAGTTATTCAATCCTTTCTGACAAACAGAAAATCTGTTACACTGAATATTCATATGTATAAAGCTTTTTTGGGCAAACCGACTTCACTATAGGGGGAAAACTAAAGCATTGAGCCCATCAAAGTCTATAGTTGTCTACAACTCATTGCAAGGTAGTGTGTTGACAACCCCTCTAGCATTAAAAGGGTTTAAATAGCCCATTTAAATAAAATGGAATTTCGTTGTGTCCCAAATGGCTCAGTTGGTTTGCCCCAGAACGATTCCCTAAAGCATACCTCCCGACATTTCACATGGTCAAAGAGAGATAATATTGTTTTAGTTGGTGTTGTTGGGAGCATGAGTGGTTAGTGGGATATTACTGACAATTTGTAAGTGGTTTTCTGACCTAATGATGACTATTTATGTGACTGAATAAATGATTTAGAACAAAACCAAAGTGTTTCATTTACACAGCCTAAGTTATAAACATACCCGGGAACTTTCAAGATGCGCTGACCCTAAGATCTTTCAAATATTAACCCTTAAACCTTCCCATAATATGCTACAATTTAAAGATATTGCTGCCTAACACAAAGAAGACAATTAGGATATCCTCCGTCTTTCTGGCACAAATGGCACCAATTTAGAGACTAAAGAAACATTTCATTGGGAAAAATCCTTTAGTAAGCAATATAGATCGCTCTCACCCTGAGAATTTGACCCTTCGCCATGAGATTTGGGTCAAAACCTTTGAGTTCTCAGATATTCTTATAGACAAATTTACTGATGTTTAAACAAACATTAAAGGGTCAGCTGACATCAGGAGAAAGGGAGGGAGAGGGGAACTTTGAATCCCTATACCTCTAAAACCATAGCAGTTTCAGAGATAGGGTTTGTTGTAAATAGTTTATTTTTTCAATATCTACCTAAACCTGTTTTATGGGACATTACTGTCCCTTTAATTTGATACATTTATATACACACCACACTGTCTGATTTTCTAAAAGAAGGACGACAGGGTGGGAAAGAGGCACAGAAGGATTTTGGTCTCAAAGAGTGAAACTTGGGGAAGCATGGATCTTGAATATCGCCTAAAGGGAGACACTTGGGGAGGTGTGGATCCCTAACATCTCCTAAAGAGGGACACTTGGGAAGCTATGGATTCCTTACATCTCCCGTAAAGAATGACACTTGGGGAATTATGGATCCCAAATATCTCCTAAAGAGTGACACTTAGTGAGGTATAGATCCCTAATATCTCCTAAAGTGGGACACTTGGGGAGGTATGGATTCCTTATATATCCTAAAAAGTGACACTTGGGGAGGTATGGATTCCTTATGAGAGACACTTGGGAGTAGGACTGCTACCCAGCCAGTATTTTACCGGCAGGCCATTTAAAAATTGGCTTCTGTCCAATGTTAAGTCTATGAAAGGAATGCCATGACCGGTATTTTTTTTTAAGAAAGGGTGGCAACCCTACTTGGGAGGTATGGATCCCTAATATCTCCTAAAAAGGGACACTTGGAGAGGTAGGAATCTTAATATCTCCTAAAGAGTGACATTTGGGGAGGTATGGATTCCGTATATCCCCTAAAAGTGACATTTGGAGAGGTGTGCTAGAGCAGTGTTTCTGAAGTTTCGTTATTACAGAACCATACCTTCCAACATTTCAAATGGTCAAAGAGGGACACTTGTGTTTTAGGTGGTGTTTTTGGGGGCGTGGCTGGTGGGTGGGGAATTTTTAGGTTACTTTGTGACCTACTGACACCTCTTTGTATAACTGAATAAAGGATTTAGAACAAGACCAAAGTATTTTATTTACACATATTAATTTACAAACACATATACTGAAGAGTATCTAAACATTTATGTGAATTTCATTGCTGTGGAGCAATGTGATAGACTAATATACACAAGGCTCACTCTGATTTCCTGAAATGAGGGACATCAGAGTAGATAAGAGGGACAGGGGGATTTGGGTCTCAAAGAGGGACTGTCCCTCCTAAAGAGGGACACTTGGGAGGTATGCAGAACAGAGCAGATTTTCAAGCTGTCTCTGTTTGATAACAGGCGAGTAATTAGTGGCTCAGTTATGGTGAGTGCTCCATTTGTATGTAATCGGAAATATTAATCTGTCCTGTCGCTGTGCTCCCGAGAAGGAACGCTGAAATCCACTGCTTTGGTTAAAAGGGAAAATCGACTATGTGCCCATAATAAACATGGCGACCTCACCATGTTATTGCACCGGTAGTCACGTGAGTAAGTGTTTCCGGACCAATGGCGAACAGGCCGCTGGGGCCAATATTAAAGGCATCTCCAGCTGGTTTGCTGCGTCATTTGTGACGTAGACGGACACTCCTGTTTGTGGTCCGTCCCGCGGAGGGTGGGGGAAAATTGCCAGAAAGATGGCGGCGGAGGGGGCCATCATCCCGCAGCTAGTGGAGAGTATAACACAGAGCAGCCCCTCTGCCACTTGTAGCGAGCCCATGGCGGGGGGTGACACTAGTAGTAATGCACAAAGCACCATCCCCTGCCAGCAAGGTGAGTGAGTGAGCCACCCCGGCAGGGAGAGGAGGTTTTAGGCCCCGGATAAGTGTGTACTGAGCCGCCAGGGCCCTGGGCTTGGGACGAGGCGGCACAGGGCAGACCTATGCGGGCCGTGGGGTGGCAAAGAAGGGAATCGTGTGAGCTTCGTACCCTGGGCTACACGGACGTGGGAATGTGAACCTCCCTGCGCGTATGTAATAGGACTATGAACCTTGTGCTGGGTGCTGAGAGGTGCAGTTCTGGTGCAAGCAAACTGATCCATATGGGATTACATCGACTTAAATGGGACTTTTAACCCCCATTAATGCTAGAGAGGCTGGCATTGGAGATCTCTAGTATTTAAGGGTTAAAATCCCATATAACTCTAGGATGATTTGCCCCACTATGGCGTAGTTGCTATCCTCCCGGGTTGTACCTCTTAAGCTTCATGCATGAGGTAAGTGCAAGCCTTCATGAGCTCCATGTTTAGTCTAGAAACAAGTTATTTTTGTAATAAAGTCCTGGAGTCCTTATAGCTCCATATGAGGTGATAGTATGGGAGCGATAGGCTCTATGTATATAGAATAGGGGACTGGGAGTATCCCTGGGTAGCTCTTTGTAGCGAGTCTGGTAGTCTCTGGACCTAGGTGTCTTTAAATAGGGTACTGGACCTTGACTTGTATAATTTGATAGTGGGGATCGGTGGGCCTTGATTTATATACATTTGGGTGCTTGGAATTGCGCTATGCAGATGTACAAAAGGGCTGGGAGTTTCCTTTGGCCTTTATTTATACACTAGGTACCGAGGAGTCTCTGGACATGCATCATCATATTTTTATTATTAAACCCCACACACACACACGCTAGACGAAGTCTCCCTGGGCCTCTATGTAAGTACAAAGAGGACTAGGACTCTCCTGTACCTCCATATATACACTAGACCAGTGTTTTTTCAGCTCCAGCCTTCGGGGCACACCAAATAGTCACACTTTCAGGATATCCCTAATTAAGCATAAATGGCCTAATCAGAATGATTGAGCCACATATTTCTCTCACCAGTAATTACACAGGGATATCTTGAAAAGATGATCTTTTGGTGTGTACAGAGGAATAACGTTTAGAAACACTGCACTGGATATCTGGAATTTTCCATGGGCTTCCATTAATATGTGGAAACAATCCTATTGGCATCTACAATGAGGGTTGGCAGTCTCTCTGGGCTTCAGTGTATATATTGTAAGGGGACTAGCAGCACCTAGCTTCACATGCATAAATCATTACATTGTGCCTCCTCTCTATATAGCATGGAACAAAATAAGTCCCCTCATATCGTCTGATAAAATAGCTCTTTGTACACAATACCCTGTGTGAGTGGTAAATAATTATTTGGATAGACTTATAAAGACAACAGTTGAACAAAACTGTGCCATATGTAACAATCCCATTTATATGGGACATATGGATGCTAGTTGTGTCCAGTTTAAGACCTTTCTCATCCAGTGTTGTTAATCTTAAACAGTTGGTGCACTTGTTGATTTGCCCCAGAATTGTACTGCTGTTGTCTTTATTTATATGTCCAATTGTTTGCATTACTAAAACCCATGTGCACGTAACGTGTCATGTATGACTCATAGAAATCTGTAAGCATTATGTTTAAAAGCATAGTAGAACAATTCTGGAACAAACCAACTACGTTATAGT
This sequence comes from Rhinophrynus dorsalis, assembly GCA_037306005.1. NCBI lineage: Eukaryota > Metazoa > Chordata > Amphibia > Anura > Rhinophrynidae > Rhinophrynus > Rhinophrynus dorsalis. Next base: position 36,420,671 of record CM074718.1, read on the forward strand.
GAAGAAATACAAATTGCTGTTTAATTCAATAGTTTTAAAAGCTCCAAATAAATCCTTGGATTGGGGTTTTTTTTTTTTTTTTTGCTTGTCCCCTATAATGTAGTTACACTGTTTCTTAGAATTGCTCCACTTTGTCTTCATACACTTTTGTAATATAGGACTATAGAATTTCTGCCCTAGAACCCTAGATATAAGTAATATTGTAGTGTAGATCTTTATTCTTTCTCTGTATGGATGACATGGGAATGTGGAGTAGCGTGGACCTTTTATGAATATGGAAGTGTGGAAAGCCAGAATCATTGTGAGTGAGCTGGTATAACCTGAATTTAAGAATAGGGAGACTCTTCTGGATCCTTTGCGTTAACAGGAGTGAATAGCCTATTGGATAATACAACGCATCCCGCCCCCCTCGCTCGCTATGTACTGTATGAGAGGAGTACCATGGAACCTGTGAGTTAATATTCTAAGAGTGCAGTGCCCCCTAGTTTGGAAAATACTATCCTATTGATTCTCTTATTGTTGGCTCTAAGTTTAGTTTTATTGTCATATGGTAAAATAATGGCTTGTTGGCAAACCAGTGAATACCTAAAGCATAGTATGCAATTAATCCCCCACCCCCATCTTGTTTAAAATACTACTGGTGCAGGACCACCTGATTCCTCTCAATATTGTGTGTGATTTGTACTTGGGTAATGATAATATGGAGTCTAAACTTCCTTCCTCCTCCTCCTGTAATTGCAGAACAGTGATGGAATATGATCAGAAACAAGATTCTTCCCTGTTCAAACCCTGCCTTATTGCTGGGCATATGCAAATTGCTTATTTCACATCTTAATGTTTGCTGCCCCTTTAAATAGTAGGGGTATTGGAAGCTTCCAGAGTTATCGTTTGGGAGCATTGGAGAGGGAGCCCTCTTTTCATGTGGGTAATATAATATTATGCAGACCTCCCTTTTCCATATATGGTTTTCTTATATAGCATAATACGATTGATCACACCCTCCAACTTAATGTAGGACATAATGTATTTTTATTTTATTACGTTATAGAGTGCATGCTTTCTCTAATGCCCTGCATTAAGAGGAAAATATACTCCAAAACATGAAAGGGTTGTTTACCTGACTTGTATAAATGAGTAGACAACATTTGGTTCTCCACCTATTAGGGATAACAATAACTGTTATTCCCTACCTGACATTGGCTTGAAGGGGATGATGGGAATTGTAGTTTCCAACAACTGTAGAGCCAAAGGTTTCCTACTTCTGGTTAAAAAAAAAACAAAAACAAACAACCATCTAAAACATAATGTAATTACATTTTTTATTACTTTGTGAAGTTGTAAAAGCTGCAGTGCTGGAGGTAGCCATTTTTGCTTTTCAGTTAAGTCATGTGATCTTACCATACCAGGTTGTACTTAGAATATTTTGTAAACTCAGACCAGACGAACCACAATGGGTAGTTATATTACCAAGCTTTCCCTTAAAACACAATTGGGGTCTGTTTTCTGCAATAAATGACCTTAGTGAATCAGATGGTGCTCTTAGTTTCATTATATATAGTATATACAAATGGTTTTGCAACATTGCCCGGAAGAAGTGCCGACGAAACACGCGTCGGCGTGTGTTGCTTTACCCAGCCTCTGTCTCTAGTCTAGGTGTAGGTCTGTGCTGTATGTGGATGATGCCGGGGAGTTAGAACTGAGCCAGTTCTCTCCCCTGTTTCACCCTTTTCTGTTTGACCGCTTTACTCTGGCGACTCCGTGTGCAATTTTGATTGTAGCAATCATCTCACTCACTCGCCACATTGTTTTCAGTATAAGCGATCGCATACTATTCACAGACATTGTAGCCGTTTATAGTTTGAGTTGGTATTAGACGAGATATGAGGCTTTTTAGGGATATATTCCTTTAGGCTATTATATATTTTCGGTATCATTCTTTGATTATTGATAGATTTACACTATCTAAGGAGTGTTTATGATACTTTACTCCTACCCATTATTAGATGTTTTTGTACACTTCAATATTACACAATCGTGTTATATAGATATGTATAGCCGCTTTTGTATTTATTATCCCTATTTTATTTATTTATGACGAGACTTAGCGACTTGGTTTCCAATATATATTTTTACTTTGGTATATAATAAAAGTTATATTTTAACTTATGTCCTGACACTAGTACACTTTAGGAGTCTTGTTGAGGATCTGAGTGCTATCAATACAGGGGTTTTTTTCATTCAGTGAGCTTTTTTCACTACTACTTTTACTACTCATTATATATAGTAACCTCAGAGACAAAATGGAACTTAACAGCACTGCAGCTGTCACAACTTAACCATACGATAAGGCTTGTCTTTACCATATTAAGTTGAGGCAATTGCTCATTCTGTAAATGCACACACTGGTTTGCATTAGAATGGCCTTCATTTTTTGACAGATATATATATATTTTTAATTAATAATAAAAAATCCTGCTTAGTAAAACAAGGGTGTTTGATTTTGTTCACTCTTATAGAGAGTCATTTTTTTCTTTCCTTTAACCTTTAGAAACACCAGACTTTAACAGGGAACATAATTTAAAAACTTCAAATAGGTGCCATGAAACACTAACCCATTGTGACAAAATAGATGCTATTTTCCAGATAGCCAGGGTACCAAGCGGGCATATTGTACTGAGATCCAGTATTTAAGAATTCATGATAGGTGCCCTGAAACACTGATTCAGCATCCCAAATAGATGCCTTTTCCAGATGGCAAGGGTACCAACTGGACATTGTACAAGAGGAAGAGTCCACCTTTATTCTTCCCCTTCCATTGGTGGAAATGCACTGGGCACCATCTTGCACTTGGTGCACCAAACTAGTGGACTGATAATATTGATGTTGGGGGTTGGTGCATGAATATGAAGGGCTCTCTGTTCTAAAGAGAAGTGGGCTCCTGGAGCAAACTATCTACACTACAATGGACAAAGAAAAAAACCCAAATGTTCTGTTGATTTAAATAGTACTTTTAATCCCTCAAGTGCTAGAGGTGTTTCAAAGCATGGGGAATTATGTTGGAGATCTCTCTAGCATCTGAGAGATTAAATGTCCATTTAAATCAGCTGGAATTCTTTCTCCCCTATGGTTTCCCTTTTGGACTCAAGGCTCAGTGCTTGTTTGTATTGCTTATGAACATTTACTCTTCATACTCGTGCACCATTCCTGGTTGATCCTCTGCCTGGCAAATATTTTGGCATATTTCTTTAGTGATTCAAGGCTCTTCGGTGCAAGGAAAATGCCCCAAATGATGGTAATGCTTTATCTTTTCTGGTCTTATAACAGCAGCTGCTGTTCATAAAACCTTGTAGTTATTTATTTACTAGTCGAAGAGCCTGTTACACGGGCCACAGTTCCACTTCCAGCCGGTCGCGGGCCAGTCATGCGCGGTAGAGACTGCCCGCACTGCAGCTGATACAGAGAGCTCTATCAGCCGCGACGCGGGCAGTCTCTACTGTGCATGACTGCAGCACACACAGCAGTCTCTACTGCGCATCACTGCGTCGTTACACACGTTTTAGTGAGTTATTATATAGCAGGATTTATTTTTTGTAAAAGATTTTAGCTTCTCCCTCCCTTTCCCTGATTTCAGGTTCTGCTACTAAGTAGGGCTATGGTCATGGGAAAGGCATAGCTCAGATGGAGATAGCTGTACCTCTGTCTGACCAGTTTCATTGTGTCCTTGATTCTGTGTTGACCGATAAACCCCAGTACTTGATGTTGCTGAGAGGGGAGGAAGATGGATACATATATTTTAATACATTACAATGCATCTTTTGAATGTATGGAGCCCTTGGTTTACATAACATTATTCATTTGCAGAATAAATAGCACCACAGTCAATAATAAAATCTAAACGACAAGAAATATATATAAAGGTGAAAAATGCTTCAGATCAGAACTTTAGGAAAGGCTTCCCAAAAAGCTTACTGTATAGGTAGGGTTCAGCAGGGGTGGCCAGCATTCTGACAGGTTGGGGGCCAGAGAAGTAAGGGATGCATGTGTTTGTTTTTTTATTTATTTATAAAATACCTCTGAAGATAGGAGCCATGAATTAAATGTAATTAAACATGACTCCTTTGTTCATGTTGTCCTGCCCTGGTGACCACTGACAAGTATCAATATGTAAGTAACATAATTGTTCTCTATAGTATAATATCTTGCAGCATGTTTTTTTAGCCATTGTTTCCCAAATACAAGGTGTGCATAAATAGCTACTTTTTAAAAGTATCTTCCATGGACCCCATTTTAAAGTATTCTCTGGAGTACAATCATGTATCTACCCTTTTGTTCTCAAACCCGTCCACTAGATTCTCCTTCTTGAGCACAATTCACTTGTACTCGAGCAAGGAAATCCTTAGAGCAATGATTTTTTTTCATTATTGCAATACAGTGTATATGTGGGGCATATGTCAGTCACACTCTTTAATACACGTTAGTTTAAAAATGATTTAGTTTGTAAGCTCCCTTACTCAGTCCCCTTTTAGTGCTCCTGCAAACAATTTGAATGGTCAGCTGACTAATTGCCATGGAAAACTGCCTAAGCAATTCAGTCACTAGAGACATTTGCATCAAGAGTACTGTCTAAGGCACAGGATGCAGTAAATGTCCCTGTGAGTGAATGCTGGGCACGTTCCCATGGCAGCTGCTCGATGGAACCAGCTGACTTTCTTAGGGGAAAAGCCTACAGTCAATAAGAGGATGGCATGGGATCTTTAGTTAAATAGCTCTGAAACTACTGTGTATTAAAGACTGACACTGACAACAGTCACACCGCTTAAGACACTACTGTTCATTGCAATAAAGTCCTAGTTACTATCTCTTTTATGTATGGGCCTCTTAGTGGACCCTTAAAATAGGTTTTAGAACTACTGATCTAGTCAACGTTTAACTCTCATTAGAAAAGTAGTTCTGTATAGGTGTCGTGTTTGTGTTACGGGTATAATTTTTTCCATACATTGAACAAGGTTTACAAAGTCCTAAAATTAAAGGGATAGTAATGTCTGCCATAAAGTAGAGTCTTCTCTAGTGTAAAACGAACACATTGCGCTATGTTAAATCACTTACTTTGATGTAGTTCCAAAGGTATTCCATGTAAAAAGATCCCCCTTCTGGCCTAGTCACTGTTCCTCTGTTGATCAGATGGAGAGCGGCGAGGGACAAACTTCAGTAAGCAAAGGAAAATTCTGCCCTCCTTTGTCAAGGGGGGGGGGGCAGAGCTTTCCTTACTCACTGAAAGGGATAGTAAACCACCCCGAAAAACTTAAAGCCAAATGATAGGAATAATAAAAACATACTTAACGCCCTCATTCCCATCTCTCAAACCGTTATGGTTTGAGAGAGGTAGGAAAATAAAGACCTCCGCTCCCTCCCTCTTCTCATGCATCCGCTGTATAGCGGACGTCATGAGATCCTGCTTCCGAGAACAGGCGGCGGATCTTCAGGAGAGCTGTCATCGAGATATCTAAGTATAATTATTTCAACGGCATGGTCTACAACGTGTTCTTGCAAGCCAGGCACCGGACCGATGAAGTAATTATATGGAGATATCTAGAGGTCAGTGCTCCTGAAGAGTCTCCTATAGTCGGGCGACCGGATTCTGCCTCTGACAGCTTTACAGCTTGTCAGGCAGAAAGGGGAGGGAGCGGAGGTTTTTATTTTCTTATTTCTCTCAAACCATAATGGTTTGAGAGATGGGAATGAGGGAGTTAAGTGTGTTTTTATTATTACTATCATTTGGCTTAAAGTTTTTCAGGGGGGGGTTTACTATCCCTTGAAGTTTGTCCCTTACTGCATCCATCTGGTCCTGGGACCAGATTGCAGCTCTAAGGGGAGGTGGCCAGAAGGGGCGGGAGTGGTAACTACATTAAAGTAACTGATTTAACATAACTCAGGTTGTTAGCTTTACAATAAAGAAGACTCGTAGAGCTACTTTATGGCATACACTACTATCCCTTTAAATGGTGGCTATACTGTGATTGTTGCTTTCATGACAGGTCTTTTCACCTGAGACCAGGTTCAACTGTGGCTGCATTGCAAGCCATTGTACAGTGGGAAAGCAGAACATGTATCAGAAAAGCGCTCTCTGGCGGTTCCTGCATCAGTGGATGAGCTGTGAGACTTTGACATTTTGCAGTTCAGTATACTGTGACTTTACTCTCCCATAGACTTCTCGAAACAGGTATTCTAACCCAACACTAATAGTATGTGGGGACTGCAATTTTAACCAGTGAAGCCTGTGGATTTGAGCTACAGATGTCTTTTTGTTCAGCTCTCCTGACAATCTGTGGGTGGGTCAGTGTCCTGCCTCACCTTGCCAAAAGGCACTCAGAAGCTAGTTTGGCACAACACACCAAAGGTCCTGAAATAAACCACTCCCATAGCAGCAGTCTTAGTAAAACATGTCTACCCTTTAACCATGGTGTTAATTTTGCAACTCTACACAATAAAATAGCTGTGTAGAGTTTTTATTTACTAAACTTGTACAACACTTATATGCATGTACCATGTTTGGTGCAGAAATCAGAAAAAATAATTTTTGCACAGTACCTACATTTGTTGTGCTATTTCCAAACTTTCGCACATTAAAATGAGTTTATGATCCTAGCCATGATGTAGTACAAACCCACATCACGCTAGGATTGTAAATCTCTTGGGAAATTGCTCAGAATAAAAAAACTCATGTCCATCCCCTATGCCTTGCCTATAGGGCCAATTTGTACTTTTGTAAATCTGTGCAAAAATGATTCCCTTCTGTGCCATGTACAGGGCAGAGAACTTGTGTGCTCCAACTATTGTTGCACTGCAACTGCCATCATCTTCACGCAGCCATTGGCTGTTGGAGTATAATGGAAGTTGTGGTGAGTTTGCCCACCCTGGATTGATCCAAACAAAAACCCAAGTGGACTGGTAACAACTTCCACTTGATTGGAAAACCTCATTTATGTTTTAAATGTTTGTGTACAAAAATATATAAAAATGTAAGATCCTTAGAGGAGTGTGTGTGCAGTGGGATCGTGGACTGAATTGGCATCAGCAGAGGTAAGTTACCAGGAAAATGGAAACACTTAACCACCAGTTTGGCAACTTTTGGCTTCCCTCAGCCTAGTACAGGTAGTCAGAAGAGAATGAGGTGCCATTTCCAGAGCCAGGTGTGTGGCAGAGGTCCTGTCCCCTTCTCTTCATACTGTTGTCAAGTCGTCTTGAACAAGACATATTCTATCCCCACTCGAACATGCCTTGTAATGCGTCTAAAAGCCACTTAAGCTAGTAGAGAAGGGGAGTTGTGTCTCTGTCCCATTCTCTACACTTAACAATGTGATGGTGATCATTCACTCAAGTGACACTGGAGGTTTTGATGTTCATCACAACCTGCAGTGAATGTTTGACCCAGAGAGAAGTCATTGGTGTGTGGTTGACGCCAATCTTGGCTGGCCACTTTAATTAGTCTCGCGCACAGGCTAGTATCATCGGGGGACTACAGTGCAGGTAAGTTTGAATGTGGCATCATCACTATTGTGTTACGGTAACCACTGTGTATGTAAGGTTAGGCAGATTTAGACGTAATCTTGCATACTACACAGGCATACACACACAGGATGGGACATGAATACAGACATGAATGGGCAGGGAACACAAATCATGTAGAAAAGGACAGAAGTCTGTATTTCCTTTAGAGTTAAGATTGCCTGAAGCAAGTCTGATCTACAGAGGTAGTAAGCCACACTTTAATCATGTGTGATAAATGTACCTTTTTAAAGTGGAACTGTCACCTTCATATTATTATTATTATTCTTTATTTATATAGCGCCAACTAATTCCGCAGTGCTGTACAATTGGGAATATACATACAGAGGTATTAAATAGTACAATCAGATGTGGAGAACAGAAGGATCAGAGGTCCCATACAATGTAGGTGATCTTTAAAGGGATAGTAACACTTCGTTTTAACTTTATTTTATTTTGTAGGCATTAAAAAAACATGAAGAATGATATAAGTCTTATCTCTCAAACCTTTATGGTTTATGAGATATTCACAAGCAAAGTTCCCCTCCCCGCCCCTTTTACCTAGTGTAAGCCATCTCTTCTCAGATGTGAGTCTGGTTGTATGACAGTACAGATAACAGAAGGGGACAATTTTCTTTGTATGAAAACAATGAAAGCCCTTCCCCCCTTGACAAATTTTTCAGCTTTTTCCATTATCTTAATTGAAGATTGTCCCTCTCTGCAGTCTACCTGGGCACCATGGGCATTCTTCATGTTTTTTTAATGCCTACAAAATAAAATAAAGTTAAAATGAAGTATTACTATCCCTTTAAAAGAGATTTGAAAGTCACCTGTATGCTGTGTTGGCTAACTTGTATTTTGAAATATGAGTTATAGATGTTTAGCTTTATGTGCTGAGGAGTGGGTGTGTATGATAATGGATGTGTCCCATCCAGAAACTACCTCCCCTAACCCTCTCTAACGTCCAGTGACTACTCCTCTCTTCATATCAGACTGCAACGTTTGGCTCTCCAGTTGTCGGGCTATAACAGAAGGGAAAGGGGATGCTGTGTCCTCTTCTCTCCATATGCTACAAAAGTGCCTGAGCAGCTCTAGGCTTAGAAGAGGGTGATTCCCTGTCCCCCTCTTCCATGCTTCGTAATGTTGATGTGAGGCACTTTAGCCAGGAGAGAGGGAAATGTCCTGTTCTCTCTTTACGGTCCTTAGGAGTCTTAGTCAGGAGAGAGGGGGTATTCTGTCCTATTTTGTGTATCCTTGAGAGCTTTAGCCAAGAGAGAGGGGGAGGTTCTGTCCTACTCTCATGCTATCCTTAGGAGCTTTAGCAAGGATAGAGGGGTTCCCCCGTCTCGTTTTCTCTGTTGTTGGGAGATTTAGCCAGGATAGAGGGGGTTGACCTGCCCCTCCTATCTGTATTTGTAGGAGCCTTATCCAGGAGAAAGGGCATGCCCTGTCTTCTCTCTATCCTTGGGAGCTTTATCCTAGAGAGAGGGGGGAATGTCCTGTCCTTCTGTCTCTATCTTTAGGAGCTTTAGCCATGAAAGAGCGGCATTTCCTTTCCTCCTGTCTCTATCGTTACAAGCTTTAGCAAGGTTAGATGGTGTCATGGCACCTTTTCACTATTGGTGGGAGGTTATGTCCTGTCCTCCTCTCTGTATAATTGGGAGCTTTGTGTAGGATAGAGAGTGATGTTCTGTTCTCAGGTCTCTGTCCATAGTAATGGGGTAAAATGCTGCTGTGCATTGTAGGTTTACTTGTAAATATGCCAAGTGGAGAGCCAACAGTTGCCTATCGCTGGCTGCTAGTGAGGATGTTGAGGACACACACACACAAAGAAATTAAAGCTAAATATCTCAGGTTTTTTTGTTTTTTTTTAATAAAGTGGATAACATATCAGTGATTTGAAAGTTGGATTAAGTGACCTGTCTGCTTTAAGGGTACATTTGTTCTCCAGTGTCTGAGGCCTGAGTTACATTGGAAACTTTAGTACAAGACATTGCAACACTGAATATATATTGGTATTTACTGTGGGGCATGTTACATGGATGATTTTAACCTGTGCACTCATTGGAACTTAAAGGAATAGTAATGTCTAGATATTAAGTCAAGGTCAATTCTTTAATATGCTTTTTTATAATGACGTGTACCTTTGTAACAGTCCATTACAACGTCGTCTTCATTTATTGTGTCCCCCTCCTGCCCCTTTTCCATACGTCACGCCGATTTCCCTCAGAGAAGCAAGCTATTTCAGATGGATCGCAACGAGGGACAAACTTGTGTCAGCACAAGGAAAAACCTGTCATCCTCCATCAATGGGGCAGGATTTTCCCTCATTGCGATCTGTCTGGTCAAGCAAGTAAATTTCAGATCTGAGGGAAGGCAGCGTTGCATATGGAAACGGGGGGGGGGAAGAGTGGCACACTTTAATATAAAAAGAAAACAACATTATGGACTGTTAGAAAGGTACACTTTGTTATAAAAAAAAAAAAAAAGTATAGTGAAGAATCTACCTTGATTTAATATCTAAACATTCCTATCCTTTTGAAGGGATAGTAATACTTGTAACAAAGTGCAGGTCCGAGTCTTCGTTATACTATTTGTCCCATGTAGAGCTGTTTTCAGTTTTTCTTGTAGTTCAACTGCAATTGAATCAGAAAGGATCCCCCTCCTGCCACTTCTAGCCGCCTCCCATCAGTTATGGAATCAGGTCATGGGACCGGATGGATCTCAGTGAGGGACAATCTTCATGCAGTAAGTATAGGACTTGACGAATGAAGGAGGATTTTCCTTATGGTCACTGAAGATTGTCCTCGCTGCGCTCCGTCTGGACAGGCTTGGAGAGGTAGCGTGACACAGGGGAAAGGGGCTGGAGGGGGATCCTTTCTGATTCAATTGCGATTGGACTACAATACAGATACTATTGAAATACAGCAATACGTGGGACAAATAGTATGAAGAAGACTTGGAGCTGCACTTTGTTACAAGTATTTCTATACCTTTAAGCGCAAATGAAAATGCCCAAAACTCCTATTGATTTAAACAGGGCTTTTAAACCCTTGAATGCTTCTAGTTTCAAATCTATAGCATTTAAGCCGTTAAAAGACCCGTATAAATAAATAGGACATTTTAATTGTTCCCTGTGGTGCAGCTGGTTTCCCCTCTTCAGTGCACAAGGTTCATTGTCTGTTTCAGTCCCGTTACTACACTAGTAACCTAGGCCTACTCTTCCCATGCATAACCACAGATTAGGAGGGTCAGAGAATGATGTTGCAAATTCTGGGCGCAAAATGATGGCCATGCTATTTTAATCCCTTAAGAACTGGAGGGTGAACACTACATTGGGAAGGGGGTAGACTAATAGTAATCTTTTATTACTAATTTATTCTGCATGTACATTTGTGCATCTTCACCTTTTTTTACACTTATGTCCCTTATATTGACTCCCTGGATCTGTTTCTAGAGTTTTCTGTTTGATAGACCATGAAGCAGGACAGTGATACAATGTTAGTCTCTGCAGCACTGTATGCTCTGTGACTTCTTCTTTACAATGTATCTTTTTTATATTTTACTACTAGACCTGTCCTCATGTTCCCTGTCAGAGCTTTTTGCAAACAGATCCAGGGAGCTCGTGGTCAAGGATGTAAGTGTAATTAAACTATAGGCAGTGTGACTGTACATATCATATGTAATTGCAGAATATATAAAGTAAAAAAGGAAAGTAACACTAAGGGGCCTGTGTTTTTAAAGTAAAGTGGAGCTATTCTTGGGCAAACCAGCTGCACCATGGGGGGCGGATGCACATACAAAATGCTTTTAAAATGGTAAAATTTATTTGTCCCTTATGGTGCAGTTTGTTTGATCCAGACTAACTCCACTTTCCTTTCTGACATAGCTCTTTAAGTCCCATTTAGCATAGATGTTCTCCACTAATCCTGGGGTGATTTCAGTCTGGGGAGTTCCATTAGGGTCTTCATATCCTTACACTTCTTGAATGGGCAAGCGGGGCTCCAGAGTTGAGATCACATCTGGTACTGTTCTGTTGTGTTGGTGAAACTTGCAGTAGTGGTCATATTTGATGTCAATCATGCACACTGTCTTAAAGGAACAGTGCATTTTTTAAAAAAAATTAATAAGGTTATATGGCTTTTCCTGATGATTCAAACCATTTTTTTTTTTTTTTTTTTTTTATCATGGTCACCAAGTAGTGCTATTCATATTGTTTAACAAAGGAGAATTATAGTTTCTAGCTTTTCTATAGTATGCATTGTTTAAATAAAATAAACAACCTTGACACACTGGTAGTGTTGATAACATTAAATAACAGTTTGAGCTAAATAAAACAGATTTAAAGGAACAGTAAACTGTTTTTTTTTTGATACTTTGTATTGGACACTGCAGTGGACCTAAAGTGTTGACGTGCAGAGGCAATACATGTTTCTGGACTTACCCCTATCTTTGCAGAGACTGTTCAAACAAGATACATAGGGATGTCATTATGACAACCTCAGATTCTGAGAAATCCAAATATTTGTATTGATTTCTCTTTATGAAAGCAGTTTGCTTCCTGTACTAAAGGAAACCCTCTTATTTGGATTTGTAAGGGGGACTGGAAACGCAGGAATACACCACAGAAATACTCGTTCCATACCCCAGGTTACAGTCGTAGTCCATGAGAGTAGTCAAGTGTCGGACCTCCAGCTGTTGGGGACTACAGCTTATATCCTCGTCCAACCAGCAACAACAACTGGAGGTCCAGCAGTTGACTCTCCTGGATATAGATCCATGAGTACCTGTACACTGCTTTATAGCACTTTACTCTTCCTAGTGTACACTAAAGGGAAAACATGCTCAGTTACATTCCTGAAAGTCTTTCTACAGTAAATAGATGTCAATGTCACATTACGGTTCATCAGCTCACCCTTCAAGCTCTGTGTTTAAGAAATGTAGGGAACATGATTGGGAAAGGGAAAAAGACGTCTTCATACAGAACAAGGTAAGCTGCGATGATTTGTATAGTGAAACATAATATTTTAAAGGGATAGTAACACCTAAATTTTACCAATTTACATTTTGTAGCACTTAAAAAAAAAAAAAAAAAAAAAAGATATAAAATGACATCAGAGACATCTCTCAAACCCTTATGGTTTGAGTGACAACCGCTTTCAAAGTCCCCCCCCCCCCCCTCCCTGACGTCAGCGCTCTAGCTGACTGCAGGGGAATCCGTTCCTGGGACCCGCGGAGGCTCTTCAGCAGAGCAGAGATCGTGTTATTGCAAAAATAAATCCTTCACTGAAAAGGTCTTCGTGTGCTTGCAAACCAAGGACAAACCAAGCACACGTAGAAGACCTTTTCAGTGAAGGATTTCTTTTTAATTAATGCGATCTTTGCTCTGCTGCAGAGCCGCCGGCTGATCCCAGGACCGGATTCCCCTGCTGTCAGCTAGAACGCTGACATCAGGGAGGGAGGAACTTTGAAAGCGGTTGTCTCTCAAACCATAAGGGTTTGAGAGATGGCACTGGGGGCATTTTATTTATTTATTTTTTTTAAGGGCTACAGAATGGAGATTAGTAAAAAAATTGTTACTATCCCTTTAAGGCCATGCTCACACAGTCACCTTTCTTGTAGCAACTTTTGCTGCAAAACGTATAATTTCTGTGGGATCTTATAGATGTGGTGATTCAAGTCACCCCTGTAAGCCAAGCCTAAAAAAAAGCAAGACACCTTATTAGCAGTAGATTACTTGTTTACTCCTGGGTTCTAACTAATACCTTTTTAATAATAGCACCCCCTTTCACTTTGCTATAGTCATGAAATCCTTATGGCCTCTATATTTTAATTTGTGCTTTTGTTGAAGAGTAGGTCTTCAACTGGTCGTGGATCTCAAGTCCATGGAGATGGACGTGACAATTGATGGCAGTTTCTTTAAAACTGAAGCAAGCAGGGTGCAGGAGTCTACATAACCCTAAGGATCAGAGAGGAGCACAACACATTGTGATGTGATGCATTGAAGATGCCTCAGGTCCTAAATAGATAGTGATTACCATGTGCAGTGATCAGAGTTTGAGGTCCTGTGGTCCTGCTATCAGTTGTCATGTTTCGTCTATGGACAACGACATCCAGGACTGACTGAAGCTGTTATCTCTTGACCAAAAGCACAACGACAAAACTCATAGTAGCCATTGGGATTTTCTGGCAATAGTAAGTTGAGTGTGGGGTTTAATGGGTAGTTGGATAGTAATACTTAAAATGGGTTTTATCCCGCAGAGTAAAACAAAGGTACCCACACTGCTGAAAGCTGTTTTATTCAAAAGTTATTACAGCTCAAACTAGAATTGTTTAGGTGCAGTAACAGTGGCCTGAAATTGTACAGTGGCGCTGTTACACCATCCTATGAAGATTTATTGTTAATTGACCAGAGTTGTCCATAGGATGGTGTAGCAACAGCACCACTGTACAGTTTCAGGCCACTGTGATACTGCGCCTAAAAAAATCTAGTTTGAACTGTAATAACTTTTGAATAAAACACCTTTCGGCAGTGAAAGTACCCTTCTTATACTTGGGATAAACCCCACAACATGTTATTTTTTACTTTTTAAGTATTACTATCCCTTTAAAGACATCCACACTGAGATTTGTTTGGGCAATCTGGTCGAAAATTACCAGAGATTGTAGAGTGTATGGGCCAGCTCAGTCATTTCGGGCCAACCAAATTGCATTTCGGGCCAACCAAATTGGTCACCTGAGCTGATCAGTGTGGTTTGAAAATGTCTTTGGTTTGAGGAAATTTGTGTCACTAGTTTTTTCTGATCAAACTCCTACTATGTGAGCACCTTATGTATAGAGAAATTCCATTACGTTTAAAAGGTGTATCACCTTCAAAGCAGCTGTAACCTAAAAATTGCTTCACTTGACCCATAGTAGTTCAGTTGTGCCGCAAAACAACATAGGGTTGAAATGAAAATTTCACAGAATCCTACTGATTTGTGGTGTTTTAATTCCTTGAATGCTAGAAAGGTCTGCAAAACATTGTGATTACATTATTTGGAGGCCTCTAGCATTCAGGATGTTAAAAGCCCTATTTAAATAAGTGGGATTTCTTATTTCCTTCAGGATCTCCAGGGAGCACATGTGAGAGTGCCTGCCCAACCTAGGTAGGACAGGAAACATCAAAGGCTACCTCCCACCCCACTATCAACATTGTTTTCATGTCCTAACTAGGCAGGTACAAGATTTTCTTATGCCGTTTTTCTTGATGGGAACCCAGCTGGGCACCCCTGTGGGTGCCTGGACCCATTCCCATTATTGTTAGTTCTATAGTAGGTGCTTGTCCTCAGAGCCATCCCATATCCTTGTTTGATGGGATCCCACTGGATTACCATATTTATGGCTGGTACTGGTCAGTGTTGTCTGTATGGGTGGTTTCTTCGAGGTTTCTCTTCTGGGAGTGCGCGTGCATCTTAAACATAGTGGAACAAAGCAACTGTGTGTTTTCCACACATCAGAACTATGCTTGTCGCCCATGCCATGTGATTTTGCTCCGGGTGGGTTTGCTTCCTTCCAGAGAGCCTCTCGAGCTCCAATTTTCTATATTAAGGCAGCTGTATATAGCACATCTCCCTTTCTTCTTCCAAAGACCCCCCCCCCTCCCCCGGTCAGTGTGGTGGATCTGTTTTGAGTAAGATTTAAGTGGCTTGGTCAGTCATTAAAGAAGACCATGGCACAAGTTTTACTATGTGATCTATATGTCATTGATATGGGGGTTTAGGGGTTTTACAGTGTATATGTGTTTTAAGATATCTGCACCTGCTGAGCTTTTTTACCTTTTGCTTAATGTGTAAATTTGGAACTGGATTCTGATAAGAATCTGTACCAAAAGTGCATGACAGAGCTCACTATGGAATCAGTCCAACCAGTTGCTGCTTCACCTAATGCTCTACCTTTTAAGATATATATATATATTGTCATTATTTCAGTCAATCTCCAAAAAAAACCTTTTAAGAATAGTAGAGCAGAAGAATAGAGCACATTGTTCCCCTCTTGTTCCTACTACCATCGCAGGAAGCGTTTTAAGGTATCTGAGTCTGATTCAGATGATTAATCTGAGCTGGCTTTTGGGATGATTCCTACATCTTTCCAGCAGAATGCATCTACTCTGATCAAGCATATATGTCCTTCATTAGACATTAAAGAGCATGACCAGTGTCCAGTTGATGACCTTTACCTGGGGTTTAAAAGACCCCATAAGGTATTTCCTTTCAAGCAAGAGTTGAGTGCTTCTGAAAAGAGGCTGTGCTGCTTCTGAAAGCCTAAATCATTATTCCCTTTTAGCCCAAAAGGTGCATTTTTTGAGAGATAACATTCTCAAGGTTGATGTCCATGTGACAAGACTGTCAAAGAAAACTACTATAGCAATAGAGAGAGTTCTGGTTTCTAAGATCCCATGCACAGGAAGATTAAAACGACTCTTTGGTGGTGATATGAGGCCGCTATGCTTCTCTGGTTTTCCCATTTAGAAAATTATGTGATTAATAAAATCTCTAGAGAAGAGCTTCTGAATTCACTCTCCTTCATTTAGCAGCCCATTACATTTGCTAATCCTCTATGTTTGAAATACTACAAGAGCCACAGAGTTGTCCTCTGCTGGTGGAAGTGCTCTTTGGCTGAGACCATGGAAGGCTGATTTTTCCTCCAAGACCAAGCTCTACGCACCTTGCCTCTCACATTTGCTTTTTTGGGAAAGAATTGGATTCACTGCTCGATTTATCTTTCGGCTAATACAAGTCTTCAGTACAAGAGGGTCTCGTCCCAGAAGTCAAGACCTCTCCCTTCCTGCATATTTCCAAAATTCACGTAATACCATATTAGAAGATCTACACAAGTTGGCTGATTCCTGAGCCAAGCAAACCAAAGTCTCCAGTGATCAGATCTGAGGAACCACCATATGCAAAAGCGTCCGCATGTTCACTAAACAATACAGACTTCACCATTGAGATTCCAGGGAGGCTTCTTTGGATTGCAAAGTCCTTCAAGTTGCAGTGACCTAGTTCTCCTTCTTTAGTTTCCACTCTATCTCTAAGGAGTTCTGCCTGAGATCCTGAAGGAAAGGCAAAATTTGCTTACCCTTCAATTCCTTTTTCTTAATATATCCTCTGGTAGCATATTGACTTCCCACCCTCTTGGCAAATATATTTTCTGCATCATATAAGATGTCTGAAAAATCTCTGTTCAGACACTGTTGATAGTTGGGTGGGAGGTCTCCTTTGAAGTTCCCTGTTATACTTTGGAGGGGCGGGTCCTCTTTCAGGGATGTTATCAAAGGAGACCTAAAGGATGAGGACTTGACAGGTAAGAATTATTTCCCTCTTATGATAGTTGATTTGCTCCAAAATTGTTCTACTCTAAGTTGATGAGTAGTGTCCCCTGTTGAGGACCATCCCTTTGATCCTCCAGGGTTTAACAGGAAGTCTGGCTGCATCCGTACACACTGAACATAGGCTGGTACTGAAGTGTTGTATTCAGTGCTGGCACAGCCAGGTTCACAATTAAATGGTTTTTGCACCAGTTTGTGGTTTGATTCAAAACCAGCTCCTATAGGCCATAAACAAAGTGCACACACTAAGAAATTCAGTGCATTCACAAATACAAACAAGTTTACATTAGCACGCTAATTTTAAAGGTTTTTTTTTTTTGGTTTTTTTTTTATACTTTTTACTGGTGTAGCAACCCCTTGTATGCTAGATGTCTCTAAATTATTGCTTCTCAATGTTTCTAGCCCAAGGGGTTACAAAATGGGTCTGAAACAGCTTTTTTCCGTGCTTTTATACAGTTTGGATGGTTGAGACAATATAGGTTTTTGGTATAACCCTAATTTTACACACTTCATTCAGTCAGTGAGCTAATAAATGACACCTGTACATATTCAGGGATATGCCAAAAACATGCACTGTCTTAGCCCTCTACTCATGGGGTAACCCCCTTAAGGACCAGGTGACATGCTATGACAGCCACCGGTCCTTAAAGGGATAGTAATACTTCGTTTTAACTTTATTTTATTTTGTAGGCATTAAAAAAACATGAATAATGATCTAAGTCTTATCTCTCAAACCTTTATGGTTTATGAGATATTCACAAGCAAAGTTCCCCTCCCCGCCCCTTTTTCCTAGTGTAAGCCATCTCTTCTCAGATGTGAGTCTGGTTGTATGACAGTACAGATAACAGAAGGGGACAATTTTCTTTGTATGAAAACAATGAAAGCCCTCCCCCCCTTGATAAGTTTTTCAGCTTTTTCCATTATCTTAATTGAAGATTGTCCCTCTCTGCAGTCTACCTGGGCATCTCCCTTCTGATTTGGTTGAACAGGGGGGGGGATACTTTGTGAATATCTCTTAAACCATAAAGGTTTCAGAGATAAGACTTATATCATTATTCATGTTTTTTTAATGCCTACAAAATAAAATAAAGTTAAAATGAAGTATTACTATCCCTTTAAGTCATAGTAAGTCATGTACTTTTTACTTGCAGTGCTCCACCGGGATCTCCATAAGTAAAAACGGGACCTAAAATTGACCTCTCCAAGACTGGATCGGGCTCTCTTAGGCCCAAAGCGGTACGCTGGTACGTGTACCGCTGCGATGGCAAGGATCAAAGCAGTCCTAAAGGGAAGGTAACTACCCTGGACTGCTGGTCATTAAGGGGTTAAGCCATAGTTTCCTATATTCACTTTGGTTTATCATGATACTTCAGTCCTGGGGGAAAAAAAACAATAGATGGCGTGTAATAATCTCTAGCTGGTAACCCTGTGGTTTCCTAACTTTTTAAAAGGCAACTATCCCCAGGATAATGCCCATTCTGCTCCCCTGCAAGCAGATATCTGTGGCTTTATTGCGTATCCCGGCAGACTAATGGTGGGAATTATGGTTGATGGGAGTTTTCATTCCCCCACACCTGAAGGTCCAGTAATTGACTACCCCTACATCGATGATTTACTTGCAGCTGGGAGCTGCCAGGAGTGCTGGGAAGGCGCAAGAACGGGGGCGGGGGGAGAGAGATATGCATAACAGTCGATAAGGGGCCGAGTTGGCGAAATTATGGTGCATTTGCTTTTTATTACATCTCAACTCGTACACTAAGACTTTTGCAATTATGTCCCTGGGAATCTGCCACAAATACGCCGTCCTCATCATCATTTACCACCATGCCCTCTCCAGGTTTACGATTTTGTAGTGACTACTTTGTGACTCATTTGCATATTAAAATGCAGCTTAATGCATTCTTGTAGGTGTGTTTATATGTTAATGTGGCTCTTTGCCACATGCATTAAGCTTTGGGACCTGCCAGGCAGTCCGAGTTGACTCCCCTACTTCAGCTTTAAACTGGAGAAGTTGGGCTCTTCCTATAGCATTTTATGGAAACAGAGGACAGTTTGCTATCTACTGGAAAGCAAAGACAGCAGTTTTAAGTGCTATAGGGATGTACATTTCAAACCCCTCTGGCACTGAAAGGTTTAGAACATTAAAATCCATTGCCACATTTGAGTTGAAGAGAGAGAGAGAACCGGCAGAGAAGTTATTACATATAACAGCTGCTTTGCCATTCTGTTTTTACTGAAGCAGTTGATCTGCTGTCTGTGCACTGATCAGCTGATTCAATTAAATAAGAGGACTCACAAGGTGCTGCATTGCGGAGTGACTTGCAAGTCCTTTGTTCACATGAATGGATCAGTGGATAGTCTGGCAGAGAAGCTGTTTTAAAAAACAAAAAACGTGGCAATGGCTTTTAATGTTCTAATGTTTTCAGTGCCACGTGGCTGTGCAATGCATTTTCCTATGGCACTGAAAGGCTTAAAGGAAAAATGGTTTGTAGTGCTGAAGTCTGAAAACATCCTTTCCGCTAAACCACTTTCCCACCCTAACAGATTCAGCATTCTGGCAACCCTATATTCTAATTATTAAAGTGTGTACCACTCCCCTTGCATTGCTACTGCTTGGGGCATATGGCAAAGTTACTGCCAGACACGCTTTGCTATATCAATTACCCCTTAATGCGTCTACCCCCCGCCGAGTCTTGGCTCCTTACCACTCAGGTGTGAGCTGCTGCAGTATAATAAAAGTATCCAGAGGGTTAAAGAGAACTAATGCCTTCATATGCATTTATCTTGTATGAAAGCACCTGTAACATTCGTAGAACTGTGTAAAAGTTTCCATTACCTTGATCGAATTAAAGATGCATAAAAGGTGCATGTTTTTCCAGCAGGTTAAATCAGAACATCGCCTAATAGTAACCCCCCCACCTACGATACTATGACTAGAAAACCCTAATGGCCCTATGAACTTTTCACTTAGCTGAACTGATCTTCAATCAATCCTGAATATCATGTCTATGGAAGTGACACCACAGTTGATGGCAAACTGAAAGAGTGAGTGTGTGCGCGCCTACTTAACACCGTAAGCGCAGAGGGTTGAGCAATATATGCTAAGTGGTGGGAGTGGCTTGTGTCCTGTGGTCCTACTAGTAACTGTCATGTCCGCTCCCATGGACTTGACATCCAGGACTGATAGAACATGTTATCTGAACCAAGGGAAAATTCTTGGAGGCCATTAGGATTTTCTGGCTGTGTGTGGGTGTTAATAGGGGGTGTTATCCTTTGACTGTGCAATGTAATGCTTTGCAATGCATTGAACACCTCCTGGCACTCAAAGGGTTAAAGGAAGTTTTGTTTTTTTTGCTCATTCACACTTTCTGCTGTTAAAGGGATAATAATACTTCAATAAAACTTTAGCTCCGATTTATGCCTTACAATATTTTTTAAACATGTTGCGCTATATATAGTTACTTACAGATTTGTAGTTCAAACGCAATTGAAGAGGAAAGGATCCCCCTCCTGCCACTTCTGGCTGCCTCCCGTTAGATCTGGAATCTGGTCGTGAGACCGGACGGATACAGCAAGGGACAATCTTCAGTCAGTAAGTATAAGGAAAACCCTGTCCTCCTTGACAAAGGAAGGCAGGATTTTGCATACTGAAAATTGTCCCCATGCTCCATCAGTACTAGACCAGTGGTTCTCAACCCCCGCCCTCAGTGGCCACTAACAGGCCAGGACTTAGGAATTTCTCTGCTAGAACACAAGTGTGTTGATCAGAGGCTCATTCACATTGATTTACTCACCTGTGCTCTTAAAAGGAAATTCTCAAATCCTGGCCTGTTAGTAGCCACTGAGGGCACAGGCTGAGAACCAATGGACTAGACTGAGAGGCAGAGTGACGCAGGGAAAGGGGTGGGAGTGTGATCTTTTCTTCTTGAATAGCATGTGAACTACAACCCTGTAAGTAGGTAATTATAAATGGTGCAACGTGTTAAAAAAAAAAAAAAAAATTGTCAAGAATAATCGGATCTAAAGTTTTATTGAGGTACTACTATCACAAATTAGGTTCAATACAGCAGAAGTTCTCAATCTTTTTATTTTTAGGGAAGACTTTAGTTTCATGCACATATCCTTTGTGCAACCACAGAACTAAAAGCCTTTAACCCCTTACAACTCCCAGCACACTGCTTCACAACGTGTTGAATACTTCTCTAGCATTCAGCGGGTTCACAGTATCAATAGCATATGTATTTGAATCATAGCTGATACTGTTAACCTTATTAGCTTCAAATCCATCAGGTGTTACCCTTTAATTGTGATGTTCCCCTGTCCTCCATTACTGAAATTTGGTCCGTGGAACCCCTTGAACCACCTCAGAGAACCTTGGGCTTTCACGGAACACAGTTTGAGAATCCCTGCAATAGAGCACCCAGACCAGAAGAGAGAAGTGCAAGGAAAATCTCTTCCCCCAGTCTGCTGAAAAAAAATGCTATGTTCATTATCCTAAAGTTCCATCAATGAGTAAGAACCTTTACATGTATATCTGAGGTGCAATAAGCTGTTTCATAGAAGAGGAACTTTTATTTTCCCTTGATTGTTTCTTCAAGAGCTTTGAATTTATGTAGATAACCAGACTAAGGTCTGTATTCACCAAGCGATAGAGGTGCAATTCTGAAGCAAACCAATTGCACCATATAGATGGGAAATGAAAGTCACTATTAACTTAAATGGAGCTTTTAAACCATTGAATATTGAGGTCTACAACGCATTGCTTTGCAATGTTTTGGAGACCTCACTAGCATTTAAAGCGTTAAAATCTCATGTATAACCATTTAAATTTAGGGAAATTTTATTTGACTCCTATGGCGCAGTTGGTTTGTACCAGAATTGCTCTTAATTGCTTTTAACGCCTTGATTGCTAGATAATTTTCTTTAACCATTACCGTCTGGCACTGAAAGGGTTAATGTAGCACTGGGCAACCTGAGGCCCTCCACCTACTGGAAATTACAAGTCCCATCATCCCTGACTTGTCGGGTCATTGGGGTTGCCCACTCCTGCTTTGTCTCCCTCTTGTATTAATTCTGGATGGGTAAAGACATCAGTAAGCTTGTTTTGTGCATCACGCCATTGCACAGATGTTCAGCTCTGTAACATTTCAGCTCCTTGAGGAATAATAAAATAGCAGCCTCACGAGTGCTTACGACTTTCTGTAAAAAGGCAAGCCTCGTCTGGGGTATTTAGCAGCACCTGGGACCACTGACGTTATAATGACATGCAGCAAGGAAGGCCAGTGCAGTTTAACGAAGCCATAGTGGACAAATGGAAAGTCCCCTTGATTTGACCCTTTGATGCCAGAGAGCTATCGAACACATTGTGTTGAAATGTGTTTGATACCTCTTTGGCACTCAAAGGGTTAAATAGGGCTTTTATATACTAAGGCAACGTTGATTATCCAAAATACTATTTTATATTGAAATGTACCTTTCTAACTGTTTTTATAACGTTGTAGTCTTCATTTTATTTTATATTAGTTTCCCCAACATTTTTCCATAGATAACACTACCTCCCCTCAGAGTATGAAGCCGTTCCGGACGGGTAGCTACAAGGGACAATCTTGTGTCAGCATAAGGAAACAAACTGCCCTGGATTTCCTTATACTGATAGAAGATTGTCCCTTCTGTCTGGTCAAGAGACCGGATTTCAGATATGAGGGGAGGTAGCGTGATGTATGGAAAAGGGGCGGAAGGGGGACATTTAATAAAATAAAATGAAGACTACGACGTTATGAACAGTTATAAAGGAACGTTTTGTTATTTAGAAAAAAAAAAAAAAGGATATTGAATAATCAATTTTGCCTTAATATGAACACACTACTATACCTTTAATGGCAGCGAGATCTTTAACTCATTGTGAATTCAAGTTACACATACACTTGCAGAATATAAAAAATATCAAAAAGGTCAACTGTCACTTTAACAAAAGGCAGAGACCCTATTTACAACTTATAGCTATATTGTTCTTCCATATAGTGAAGTCTCTCCTCGTCCTGTTTCTGCACATATTGATTTCTGAAAATGTGCTCATTTTCATAGATTGGCAGAACTGTTCAAAACTAAACCCTTTTTTCATTCCTAAAGTGCACAGATCTGCATTGAACCTATTATTAAAATAACACAGTCAGTTATGTGTTATGGGGTGGGTGGAGTTTACAGATAGATCCTTATCACCTGTTTAATGTGGGAAGCTTCTGAAATTTCACTCTGTAGAACCGCAGTTCAGTACAGCAGTGTATATCTTTCCTAAGTATGTCCATGTAGTAGAGAGACCTTTAAAGCATCCTTGGCATCAAGGGGTTAAAAATCCCTTTTAAATCAATGAGAACCTTTACTCCCCAATGGAGCAATGATTTGCCCCAGAATCTTTCAACTTACCACTTTTCCTCTGATCAGTCACATTACAGGGCACCACTTGTGGTCTATAGCTCTTGTACTTCAGAACAAACACCCCCCACACCTATATAATACATTGCATGCTATCATAAGCAGTGTTACCATTCAGGGGAGCTCATCAGACTCTTAATTACAAGCACATAATACTTGGGTTGAGACTCCATTTTAAAACCGGGGACAACATACTCCAGGGACAGGGGGCCAGTGCCAGGGGACTGTCCCCAGAAATCAGAGACACCTGGCAGATCTGCTTATCTCCTTTACATGAGGTGCAATTCTGGAGCAAACCGTTACCTATTGATTTAAATGAGGTAAAGCAGTGTTTTGGAGACCTAGCCTTAAAGGGGTTAATAGTAAATGAAAGTATACACTGCGGCAAAAAGTGGCATGGGGGGGGGGGGGTGATGTGATGGATGGAAATGATCATGTCTATCCATTGTACCACAGAACATATTGGAGAAGCCCCCGAGGGCTGCATGTTGCCTGCCACTGCTGTATATTAACCCTTTGACTGTGTTTGATATTCCCCTGGCACTCAAAGGGTTAAACAGTGGTCTTCTAAAAGTGTTCTTTTAGATGTACATTGTAACATAAGAGAGTAACCTTTTAATATGTCTTTATGAATTCTGAGAGTGTCTACACTTGTTTTGCCATCGTTGTCTATTTGTCTGTACCGGTCAGGGAACTTCCTGGATTTGTTTCCAGGGAGCTTTTGGTCGGATACAATTTTTAGAAACAGGGAACTTGCTATCAGGGACATCACACAAAAAATGAAATTTAAACAAAAAAAAAGACAAAAAAAGGGGGGGGCAATTAATCTCCTTTAAAGGGATAGTAATACTTGTATTAAACTTGAGCTCCGAGTCTTCATGTTTTATTTAACACACAGTGCTATATTTGAATTCTCACAGTTCTGTAGTTCAAGCACTATTCAATCAGAAAGGGTCCGTCTCCTTCCCCTTCTAGCCGCCTCCCATTAGATGTGGAATATAGTCGTGGGACCAGACGGATGCAGCGATGGACAATCTTCACACAGTAAGTATAAGGAAAACACTGTCCCCGTTGAGGAAGGAGCTCAGGATTTTCCTTTTGCTTACTGAAGATTGTCCCTCACCTCTTTCCATCCGGACCAGACTGAGCGGCAGCGTGACGCAGGGAAAGGGGCTAGAGGGCGATCCTTTCCGATGGAATAGTTCTTGAACTACAGAATCGTGAGTATTCAAATATAATGCTATATGTGACAAAACAAACAAACATAAAGAAGACTCGGAGGTAACCCTTTTAATCTGTGCTCTCCACTCCTCCATCACCTGATGACAGGACTTGAATAAACAACAAGAGAAAACTGAAGGTTAAACTCTACATTCATTTAAGGGACGAACCTCTTAAAAATGTGGGTTTCTACGTATCTGTCCTCTGTATTGTAATGCTGAAGAATATTTTATCATTATTATTATTGTCCTGCTATACTTATATTGTCTGATTGCTTCAGGAGGATATAGGAGTGCCTCCCCATGATCAGAAAACACTGTTTGCTGGTTGTTAACCCTTAAAGTTGCAGAGGGATGAGCCTTGCAGTGACTTGCTGGCACCCAAAAGTTCATGGTAAAGCTCTTCAGTTTCTTTCTCTAACAGCCCCACTGACTGTGACGGAAAGGGCTGAGCAGCCTGACTTATACCCAGACATTGTACTGTTTAGCACTGTAGTAAGATAGTCAGTGAAGGTTTACTTATCAGGATGGAATAAATACCCATAACAAAAGCAAATCAAGCTGATACTCAGCAATTTGTTAAAGATCGTTCTGGCACCCAAGATATTAAAGGGGACAGGGAGGGAAGAAAATACTATGATCTGTGTTTTTATTTTTGACCCCCACATATGTAATTCACACACAGATATTAACCCTTCAAGTGCCAGAGGGGTACACAAGGCATTGCTTTGCAATGAGTTGTGTACCCCTCTGGCACTCAAAGGGTTAAGAACAGTCCAACAAGTTTGTGTTTTCATGGTAAAGGGAAACGTCTTCTTTATTTTGTCTTCTCTGGTTTTATCAGCTGCTCAGACCCAGCCTGTGTTCTCAGCTCATGCTGTGCCTTCATGGTTTCTTCAGTTGGGTTAGTGTCTGATCGGTGGCAAGACAGAAAGATAGTCATATCTGCTGAACTGAGAGGCCCTGGGGAAATTCAGATAATATTGAAAATGTCAAAAACTGATTACTTTTAAAGGGATAGTAATGTTTCATAATAAATGCAGCTCTAATTAATCATCATAGTATTTGGACCTTGGAGAGTGTTATTTCAATTCTGTCAGAGTTGTAGTTCAAGAGTAATTGAATTATAAAAGTATCCCCCTACCACCCCTTTTACTGATGTAACACTGCTCAGCCAGATCAGAAGGGAGGTGCCCAGGTAGACTGCAGAGAGGGACAATCTTCATTTAAGATAAGGGAAAATCCTGAAAAACTTGTCAAGGGGGGCAGGGCTTTCATTGTTCTCATAGGAAGAATATTGTCCCCTGCTGTTATCTGTCTGGTCTATGGACTGCATTCCACATCTGAGAAGAGATGGCTTATACTAGGTAAAAGGGGCAGGAGGGGAAACTTTGCTTGTGAATATCTCTCAAACCATAAAGGTTTGAGAGGTAAGACTTATATCATTCTTCCTGTTTTTTAATGCCAAAGATAAAACAAAGTATTACTATCCCCTAAGTTTCTGAGGCAACTGGGTAATATCAGGTATAGACCCCATTGTGGTGTTTATTAGATATGCATTACTTAAATTGGAAAGTACTCTACACTGTATTGAGACAGATTTCAATATATAAATGTTGACTTAAAGGGATAGTAATGACTGATTTTAACACCGTTTAATATTGTAGATATTAAAAGAAAAATAGATTAATTGATGCAAGTCCTTTGCAGAACGTTCCAATGAAGTATTTCTGTGTAGATAGCACTATTTTGGCTCTTCTGAAGAGCCGCCGGTCTGTCCCACGAATAGGATCTCATGCTGTCAGCTAGAGACTGACATCTGTGGTACGGGAGGTAGGGGAGAAATTTATAAGCGTATATCTCTCAAACTATACATGTATGAGAGACAGGACTTGCATCAATTAAAATTCTTTTTTAATATCTACAATATTAAATTGTGATAAAATCAGCCATTACTATCCCTTTAAAGGGATAGTAATGTTTCATAATAAAAACAGCTCTAATTAATCATCATAGTATTTGGACTTTGGAGAGTGTTATTTCAATTCTGTCAGAGTTGTAGTTCCAGAGTAATGACAAAGTGTCCCCCTCCCTCCCCTTTTACTGATGTAACACTGCTCAGCCAGATCAGAAGGGAGGTGCCCAGGTAGACTGCAGAGAGGGATAATCTTCAATTAAGATAAGGGAAAAACCTGAAAAACTTGTCAAGGGGGGCAGAGCTTTCATTGTTTTCATAGGAAGAAGATTGTCCCTTTCTGTTATCTGTCTGGTCTATGGACTGGATTCCACATCTGAGAAGAGATGTCTTACACTAGGTAAAAGGGGCGGGAGGGGAAACTTTGCTTGTGAATATCTCTCAAACCATAAAGGTTTGAGAGATAAGACTTGTATCATTCTTCATGTTTTTTTAATGCCTACAAAATAAAATAAAGTTAAAACGAAGTATTACTATCCCTTTAAAGCCTTAGTGTTATTGTAATACACTGAAGACCTTTCTTGGCCCCATTTGTTTTAACACAGCAACTGGGCAACTTGAGACCCTCCAACTGTTATGGACTCCAATTCTCATCATCCCCAGACAGCTGAAGGGGCCTTGTTGCCAATTACTGTTGTAGCAGGCTTTGTTACCACACTGTAGAATGTTACACTGCAGTCAATTTAGAGAGATGGTAATGGCATACTGTAAATGGCTATGATATTATTCCTCATACTTTATAATAATGCTGTGTACCTTTTGCATATACATATTGGTGTAGTTTTATTGTAATTGTATTCTAAAGTTTTCACCTCCCCTAATCCTGAAGTCCCTCTCCTTCCTTCAGATCTGAAAGCTGGTCCGAACAGATTGCAGTGAGGGACAATATTGTATTAGCACAAGGAAAACCCTGCTCCCCTTCCTCACACACACACACACACACACACACACACACACACACACACACACACACACAAAATATTGTATTAGCACAAGGAAATCCCTGCTCCCCTTCCTTATATATACACACACACACACACACACACACACACACAATATTGTATTAGCACAAGGAAATCCCTGCTCCCCTTCCTTATACACACACACAATATTGTATTAGCACAAGGAAACCCCTGCTCCCCTTCCTTATACACACACACACAATATTGTATTAGCACAAGGAAATCCCTGCTCCCCTTCCTTATACACACACACACAATATTGTATTAGCACAAGGAAATCCCTGCTCCCCTTCCTTATACACACACACACACAATATTGTATTAGCACAAGGAAATCCCTGCTCCCCTTCCTTATATATACACACACACACACACACACACACAATATTGTATTAGCACAAGGAAAACCCAGCTCATCTTCCTTATACACACACACACACACACACACAATATTGTATTAGCACAAGGAAATCCCTGCTCCCCTTCCTTATACACACACACACACACACAATATTGTATTAGCACAAGGAAACCCCTGCTCCCCTTCCTTATACACACACACAATATTGTATTAGCACAAGGAAACCCCTGCTCCCCTTCCTTATATATACACACACAATATTGTATTAGCACAAGGAAAACCCTGCTCCCCTTCCTTATATATACACACACAATATTGTATTAGCACAAGGAAAACCCTGCTCCCCTTACTTATACAGACACACACAATATTGTCCCTCGTTGTGATCTGTCCGGTCAAGCAATCAGCTTTCAAATCTGAGGGAAGAAGAGTGACGTAGGAAAAAGGAGCGGGAGGAGAAACTTTAATAGGATAGTAATGTCTCTTTTTAAAATTAGTTACCCGAGTCTTCTGTATATTAATTGTGCTATGTCTAAGCGTTTACTTCTTTGCAGTTCAAAAGTTATGAAGCACTGAAGATCCACAGCCCACCCCTTTCTGGTCACCTCCCATGGAATCTAAGAACATATTGCTCTAGGTCTAAGCGCTTTCTTCTTCGTAGTTCAAAAGTTATGAAACACTGAAGATCCACCGCTCGCCCCTTCTCCCCACGTCACGGCTGCAGTGAGGGACAAACTTCAGTCAGTAAGTATAAGGGAAATCCTGACCCCCTTTACGAAGGGGGACAGGATTTCCCTTTGCTTACTGAAGATTGTCCCTCACTGCAGCCGTGATGTGGGGAGAAGGGGCGAACGGTGGATCTTCAGTGCTTTATAACGTTTGAACTACGAAGACAAAAGCGCTTGGACCTAGAGCAATATGTTCCTTTTACTATACAGAAGACTCAGGGAACTCATTTTAAATAGACGATAATATCACTTTAAAATATGATTACAATAAAACTACACTGATATGGAGATATTTTTAATGTAAATACTAGCAACATGGACTGACTGCGAAAGGTAAATACAGAGCATTATTTTAAATGCCGAGTTAACCCTTTGAGTGCCAGGGAGAGGTATCCAATGCATTGCAAAGCAGTGTTAAAAGTATAGCTCTCTGAAGACTGCTGTAAAAGCAATGGGACTTGCGGCCTGCTAAAGAGGTGCAAGTCTGCATCGTAGGAGGGAATAGTGCTTTTTTGCTAATCTGTATTTTCTTTTTTATTTGTGCAGATACGTACTTGGATGAGCAAACCAAAAAGGACCTTTTCACAGACACCTTTTGTAAAGTGTGTAATGCTGTGCTGCAGTTTGAGTCGCACCGGATTTCCCATTACGAGGTATGGCTGGTAATACCGAACAATTGATGTTTATTATTTATTTTCTCTGTTGTTGGAAAGGAGGGACACGGCCTAGGTTTTTCTCTGAATATCACAATACAATGTGGTATTGTGGTGTGTTTTAATATGGTTTGTATTTACCAGGACCAACAGCCTGTTTTGAGGTGCAGTTCTGGAGTAATTCAATTACACCAGTGATTCTCTACCAGGGTGCCGTGGCACTTTGGTGTGTCATGGACATTAGCTTAGGGTGCCCCATGTTCTCTATGAAGACACTGACAAAAATGTGAATATTTACTTTTAATTGCAGATTTATGGAAGTTGTTCTGCACAGTATGTTTGTTTATTTTTGTTATTATGATTGTGAGTTCTAATAATAACTGTATATTTATGTATTGTACCCTTCATTATGCCCTTGATAAATTGCATGAAATATGTTAGCGGTGGCCAGAAAACTCCAGATTGTGTGCCTCAAGTAAAAAAAAGATTGAGAACCACTGAATTACACCATCGGGGGCAATAAAAAAAATTCCTGTTGATTTCAATGGGGCAAAGCAATGCGATCCGTATCCCTCTGGCACTCAAAGGGTTAAAATTGTGTGGTATGCTTTATTACAAGTGTGTGTGCGCTTCATAGTTCTTCAGCAATTGAATGATAAAGTGTCCCCCTCCCTCTCTTTTTACCCCCATCACACTGCTCTCCAAGTCAGGCTGGATGGACCGCAGTGAGGTACAATCTTCAGTGGGTATAAGGAAAAATGTACCCAGGGGCAGGGTTTTTCTTATACTTACAGCACGAAGATTGTCCCTCACTACAAGCTAGCCGTTCTGATGACCGGATTCTACATCTGAGGGGAGGCGGCTTAGTCTGGGTAAAAGTGGCAGGAGGCGGATCTTTTATCACCCAATTGCTGATGAGCCACGAAGCATACACACCTGTAATATAGCTCTACTAGTGTAAAACCTGTGTACACGGGCCAAAGTCCGGGTGATGTTAACCCTTTGAGTGCCAGAGGCTGGTCCTGATCTGCATCCTGCCACCGACGCAGTCATGCACTGTAGAGACTGCCCGAAAGCACAGAATTCTCCCAACATTCCTACACCTCCCAGCATTCTGTGCGTTCGGCAGTCTCTACTGCACATGATGGCTTCTGACAAACATCCTAGCGAATTATTATATAGGATATAATACTAAAACTTTAAAGACTGATTGAAGCTTTACTTATTAGGAAACATTACTTTCTCTTTCGTCCAATACAGGTTACTGGTAACTTTGGATAGGCAATCTGCCCCTTTAACTAGGCAGGAACAATTCTAGAAGTGAATGCAGGGGGTGGAGCCTACCTTCCCTCCTTGGCTGCAGCTAGCCAATCAGCTCCAGTAAGATTTGTTCCTTGGTGAAGACACAGGCAAGAGAACAGTTCTGCTATAGTTTTAGCTAATTTTTTATTTTTCTGTTAGAAATGGGATACCACCATTAGGCGGATTACCATAACTGACAATGCCCTTAGATGGGGCTAGCTCAGTATCGTATCCAGGTGCTGTTTGTGGACCTTAAGCCCTGAGGAAGTGGGTGGAATCTTGGGTTCAAGTTCTTTCCTCAGGAGTTGCCCACTGAGGCTTTTCCTTAATACATGGTAATATGAAGACAGAAGATCTGCAGGAAAGGTAAGCAACCCTTTGCTTGCTGCAGGTCCACATGTCTCTCAGTGCCCCTCCGCACAGGGGTTTTCCTTTGGAGTTCCTATTGCACACTCCTGCACTCATTGGGTTTATCTCTATGTCTGTTGGGTGTTGTGGAGCAAGTTTCTGTGGTAACAACCCTTTAGCTGCTGGTTTTGTATCTTTTGGGGGTTTATTGGCACTTTTCCCTACTGGGTACAGTGTTTTTTGGGTCTGCTAACATGTTCTAGTGATGTTTCATGTCATTTTAATTCACAATTCACAAAATTTTTTTTCCGGCGCAAACATTTTTGTTCCATTTCTCCATTCACTTCTATGGGACTGTACAGTTTGGGACATATCTCTGCAACCGCTCAATCTAGCAACTTCAGAGATGGCTCATTTTAATTGCCCTTGCTCTGTCATCCGGTTAACGTTTTATGTGCATTGGGGGGCTCAGGGGGCTTTGAGCACCGTTGGGGTACTTTTTCTGGGAAAACTACATTTCCCATGAGCGCTTGCTTCACGAGCTCGTTTGATTGGCTCCCGCCGCGGCAGCAATTTTGTGCCTTTTCCTGAGTGAGTATCCTATGCAGGGCTTGGACTCTCCTTCTCTCTCCTCTGCAGATTAACCCTTCGCCTGTCAGATAAGTGCATTTTAGCGATTTCTGGGGTGACATTTTAATCTTACACACTGTATTTGGGTGATTCCTTATACTTTAAATGTTTTGACACTGTGAGAATGTCTAATCTGTTAGAGCTTGGGGCCAGGCCTAAGACTAAGGACGCTGGGGTCTATGTGTCCCCTACTGTGCATTGTTCTTCATGTCATTCAGGGTTATCTAGAGAATTCTCAGGTCATTTATGCCCAGCATGTTCTGATGTCCCTGAGTCTCTCCCAGGGACCTCCAGCCATGCATTAGAGCCAGTTTGGGTGCAAGAGTTCAAGGCTGCTACTAGAGACCTCTGGTCTACATTGCAACTCTTTCCATCCCAGTTACAAGGGGTCTTCCACTCCTGGCAGACCCCTTCTTCCGTTAGATCTTCCCTGCCAAAACCGCAGGGAGTACCTGACGTATCAGATTCCTCTGAGGAGGAACTGTTGGTGGATTCGGATATTGAGGAATGTTCTGCTGTGGGCTCCTCTCAATTTTTTGGGGACCCCTTTGAGGCTGATTCTGATCCCTCGGCTGAGGGCTTGATCAGAGCTGTCTTAACTACCCTAAACATTCCTTTAGTTCAGGAGGATTCTTCGGATCCCTCTGATGTATTTCAGGAGCCTAAAAGGCCCTATACTTGTTTTCCACCTAACCCCACTCTTGACCACCTTGTGTCTGATGAGTGGAAGTCTCCGGACAGGAAACTTTCTGTTTCCAAGGAATTTGCCAAGCTTTACCCCTTCTCTGACGTGGCGCTTGCTCAGTGGATTCATCCCTCAAAAGTGGATGGTCCTGTCTCCAGGCTATCTATGTCCACTGCATTGCCAGTTGCTGATGCTTCTGCTCTGAAAGACTGGACTGACAAGAAACTTGAGGTCTCCCTCAAGCCCATTTTTGCCACTGCTGGTACTACCATGCGTTCAGCATTCGCTTGCTATTTGTCAGGGTGCCCCCTACTTCAGATATATTACGACTTCTTGCCAACATTTCTGAGGCACAGCACTATGTTTCTGCTGCCTTATTTGTTGTCATCCTTTTGGTGGAAAGGGTTGCCAGACGAGCTTTTTGGCTCAAGATCTGGTCTGCTGACACTGCTTCCAAGAAAGCTTTGCTTTGTTTGGGCCAGATCTTCAGGATCTGATTAGTGAGGCCACAGGGGTAAGAGTACCCTGATGCCTCTGAAGCATAATCTGCTTTTTCCTTCCTTCCAGACTGAGACACGTCCTGCGAACCAGGCAGTTCCCTCAGCTCCTCGTTCCTCCTCCAAGCCCAAATGGCTATGGAAGCCCAAGGTCTCTTCCAAGCCTCCTTCGGCATGATTCGTCGAACCCAAGTCCCCACTCCTCTGTGGGTGGCAACCTGCGTCACTACCAAAGCGTCTGGGAGGAGTCAGTGGCAGACCCGTGGGTTTTACAGGTGGTGGCGGAAGGGTACAGGATCCCTGTCACCTTTCTTCCTCCTTCGCGGTTTTTCCCCCTCTCATACGCCCCAGGTTGTAGAGAAACACAGTCTGTTCATTGGCGCTATCCAGGCCCTTCTGGACAAGGATGTTCTGGAACCTGTTCCAATTCGGGCCAGAGGTATGGGTTTTTACACAAACTTCTTTGTGGTGTCCAAGAAGGATGGTGGCTGTCGTGCCATTTTGCATTTGAAGGATCTCAATTCCTTTGTGATCAAGACTCATTATCACCAGGAGTCCTTAAGGATGGTGATTGCTGCTATGTCCCCAGAGCAATTCCTTGCCTCTGTGGATCCTCAGGATGTGTATCTACACATCACCATTCATCCAGAGAGTCGGTAGTATCTCAGATTTGCCTGCGACCAAGGGCACTTTCAGTTTTCAGCTCTTCCATTTGGTCTGACTACAGCTCCTCAAATCTTCAGTAATGTCCTGGGAGCTTTAGTATCCATACTCCATTGGAACGGCATCAGAGTTACTCCATACATGGACAACCTGCTTCTGAAATCCCCTTCTGCGGAAATTCATCAGCAGGTTCAGGATTGCATTCATGCTCTCACCCATCACGGGTGGATCATCAACATGGACAAGTCAGATCTTGTCCCATCCCTACGTCTAGTCTTCCTGGGCCTTCTCTTTGACACTCAGCAGAGCATGGTGTTTCTCATGTATGATGTGGCTCACCAGATCACCTACAGGGGTTTCTGCTGTTCTGGCTCATGATCCAGTTCCAGCCAAGAAGCTGTCCTCTCTAGTGGGGAAATTCATCTCCACCATAGAAGCGGTCCCATTTGCCTTGGCTCACACCGGGGAACTCCAGAGGTTTGTGATCCAGGTGTGCAGGGGTCTGCCGGACCTTCTGAAGATGTCAGTATCCCTCCCTCTTCATGTGGAACTGAGTTTGTTGTGGTGGCTCGACCTCTCCAATCTTCAGAAGTAGGGTCTTCCTTGCATCGACCTGATGGTGACAAGACACAACCGGAAGGTTCCGATGTTCTGCTCTCGCTGGAGGGATCCTCTAGCTCTAGCGGTGGATGTGATGCCCATTCCTTGGTTATTTCCTCTGGCTTACAGCTTTCCTCCCCTCCCCATGGTGCACAAGGTGTTACGGAAATTGAGACTGGAGCACTGTCCAGTCATTCTGATTGCTCCGTACTGGCCTCGACCAGCTTTGTTTCCAAAGCTTCTGGATCTGTCAGTGGCGGAGCCATTCCAACTCCCTTGCGGTCCGGATATTCTTCTACAGGACTCCCTTTGAGTCCTTGGCTACTATTCCTCTACGCCTGCTGATGTGGAAGATGGCCTTTCTCCTGGCGATCGTGTCTGTTCGCCATGTCGCGGAGTTACATGCTCTGTCCTTGTAGACCACCCTTTTTGGTGTTTCACAAAGACAAGGTGGTGCTTCACACTTCGCAGGAGTTTCTCCCGAAGGTAGTCTCTGAGTTCCACATTAATCAGGAGATTGTGGTGCCTTCTTTCTGCCCTGATCCTACCTCTGACAAGGAGAGGGATCTCCACTTGTTAGATGTGGTGCGTTGTCTCTTGTTTTATGTACATCGTACTGAGTCCATTAGACAGCATGACGCACTGTTCGTCATTCCTGAGTGCCCCAGGGCAGGGAGACCTGCATCCAAAGTGACTATTTCGTCTTGTATCAAGTCCACTATTCATAATACTTACGAGCTAAGGAAGAAGCCTGTTCCCTTTCGGGGTCATGGCTCATTCTACTAAATTTATTGGGGATTCTTGGGCTTACAAGAATCAGGCCTTCGCTGATCAGTTGTGCAAGGCTGCTACTTGGTCATCTGTGCACAACCTTTCGAAGTACTCCCATGTTTATGTGCTGACATCAGCTGACGCCAATTTTGGGAGTAAGATCCTGGAGGCAGTCTTGCCTGTCTAGGATCTTCTTTGGTTCTTGGTGCTTCCTTCACTTTTGAGCCCTGCTGGCTCTGGTTCAGTCTGCTGTTTAACAGTTGGGGTGTTGTTATACCTGTTCAGTGTCCGTTGACACTTCATTGTTTTGTTGGGCTATCTCTGATCTGATGGTTCATATCTGCTCTGGTGACTTTGGGAGCATTGCGCCTGGTCCTTGCCTTACTTCCCGCCTCTGGGAAACTCAGTGGTTGGACATCCCAGAGTTACCAGTAACCTGTACTGGACTACAGAGAAAGGAGGATTTTAGTCTTGCCTGTTAAATCCTATGTCTTAGTCCATACAGGTTACTGGTCTCCCACGCTATCAAGCGGCCATGCTTGGCTGTCCTGTGGCAGATCGTGTGGGTCCTTCTAGGTCATGCTCACAGGAGTCTTCTTTTCCTTCTACTATGTATTCAATAGTGTCTCAAATCTTACTGGAGCTGATTGGCTAGCTGCAGCCAAGGATGGAAGGTAGGCTCCACCCCTTGCATTCACTTCTAGAATTGTTCCTGCCTACTTAAAGGGGTGGATCGCCTTCCCAAAATTACCAGTAACCTGTATGGACTAAGAGAAAAGGATTTAACAGGTAAGACTAAAATCCTCTTACCCCTTTAACTCCATGCATACTAGAGAGATGCCCAGTACTTTGCTTAGCACTGCTTTGGGAGACCTCCCTAGCATACGAAGGGTTGAAAATTCCACATAATTAATACAAATATTTTAGTACTTTGGTATTTGATGATGGTGATACCTTTATTATTTTGACTAACAGTTTTTATTTTAATACAGGCTTTTGAGAGATTAATTCTCTTCCTCTGGTCAATCCATACTGAACCACAGATTGTTACATACTCAGTGGACTTTTGGGAAAATTGTATGTCTCCTGATGTGCCATTGTTGTGCTCTAGAATTGCACCTCTGGCTCTTCAAAGACGAATCTTCAACTCATGATCTGTGTTTGAATATTTTACATGGTGTTTATCCCCCTGAGTAAAGCAAGGGTAATGCTGAAAGATGTTTTATTCAAGTTATTGAAGCTCAAATTATACATTTTTTATGTGCAGTATCGCAGTGGCCTGAAATTGTACAGTGGCGCTGTTGCTACACCATCCTATGGACAGCTCTGGTCAATTAAAACACCTCTCAGCGGTAGGAGTACCCCTGTTTTACTGAAGAAGATAAACCTTACAACATATTTTTTTTTACATATGAAGTAATGCTGTCTCTTTAACCCCTTAACGACCAGCCACGTGGCTGACAGTTAAGGACACCTAGGCATTTTTTTTTAATTTGCCTAATGGATTCAGAGGTCCCTAAGCAGCATGCAGCCACGCAGGGACCCCTGAATTCGGTGATGTGCCAGGAACGTCACTGGTCCTTAAGTGCAGGACAGCTGTGACGGTCCTGGCACGTCATGGGTCCTTAAAGGGGATCTCTGACCTATATTAAAGTAGCCTTAATCTGAATCTTCCCATGGTGTGAATCTTTGATGCTGTATTTGTTTTAATATAGTGCTGTATTCTAAGAGATATTGTGAAGCTCGTGACGTCCGTTATATACAAGCTGTGGGTACAGCTGTGTTCCTCAGCTTTTAAATTTTTTGTCTGTTCCCCTCCCCAAGACTTTCCTTCTTCCCTCCTCCTCTGATGTCGGGGGATTGTGGCATGTGACCTAGCGCTGTCTCTTGCTAATGCGCGTCCAGGTCATTGTATAGGCACATGCTGAGCACCTTCAATAAAAAGTGGCAGACTGCTTGCCGAACTATACAGAGGGAGGTTTCAGATTAAGGCTGCTTTAATATAGGTAAGAGATCCCCTTTGAGGGGTGAAAGTGGACCTGTCGGTAGAAGACCAGTTTATCTTGTTTTACGTAGAAGCCAAACTTACCTTTCCATGGGGGAGAAGCACTAAGGTGTGCTAAAGTGGAGATGACTTCTCCAATGTGATAAACTGTCCAACTCCTATGTTATTCTGTGGAGCCAGTGGAGTAAGATTCCTGTAACTGGGGGGGGGGATTCTAGTGTGTAGGATCCATAGAATAACATAGGAACTGGAGAGTTTATCACACTGTGGATGTGATCTCCTCTTTATCGCACCATAGTGCGTAAGCCTCCATTTGTTAACTCTTTGAATACCAGAGGGGTATGCAGTGCATTGCTTTGCAATGTGTTGCGTAACCCTTTGGCACTTGAAGGAATAGTAATACTTAAAATGTAAAAAAAAAAAAAAATAATATGTTGTAGTGTTTATCCCCCTGAGTAAAACAAGGGAACTGCCACTGCTGAAAGGTGTTTCATTCAAAAGTTATTCATTTTCAAAGTTGAATTTTTTAGGTGCAATATCACAGTGGCCTGAAATTATACAAAGGCGCTGTTGCTACACCATCCTATGGAGATTTATGGTCCCGGGACCAGAGCTGTCCATAGGATCGTGTAACAACAGCGCCACTGTACAATTTCAGGCCAATGTGATATTGCACCTAAAAAATTAAACTTTGAAAATTAATAACTTTTGAATAATACACCTTTCAGTAGTAGGAGTACCCTTGTTTTACTCAGGGGGATAAACCCTACAACATATTTTTTTTTTACATTTTAAGTATTACTATCCCTTTAAAGGGTTAATAGAAATTATCCCAGTGTGTGGGTGTTGCCTAGAGACACATTCAGAGCAGTGAGTGTTAATAGTGGTGGCCAAGCACAGAAACTAATTAACATACAGCATCACACTGTGTGGCAAACAAATGTGAATTTTAAAAGAAAATGGCTAATATAACATACTAGTGTAAAAGCCTGTGTACACAGGCCAAGGTCCCGATAATGTTAAACCTTTGAGTGCTAGATGGGTACGCATCTCTACTCCGAACGTAGGCAGTCTCTACTGAGCATGACTGCATCGTGACAAATATCCTAGCGAATTATTATACAGGATAGACATTTCAGTTGTCTCTTAAACAAACTAAACTTATTTAAGGGTGACAGATCCACTTTTTTGTAATGGTTTTCATATGTGGTAAAACAAGGGTACTCTCACTGTTGGCAGATGGTTCTTTGAAAGGTTTCACTTAACATTTTTTACAGCCAGGTGGCGCTGTTGCTATTCTTGTGTAAATCTCAGTGTACTTTTGTTGTCTTCATTAGGAAAACATCTGCAACATTGTTTCATAATTTAGGGGTTACTGTCTGCTGGAATAATGGTTAGCTGACCAGAGGCTCGGTCATTTTCATTTATTTAAAGAGGAACTTTCAGATAATGGCAAGGCGCCATGAATTGCTTGGAAATAGATGTCTTACCATAAAACAATACGTGTGTCCAGAACTGAGGCTAGAGAGCAGACATCTTGCCTGTGCGCGTGCACCGTCAGTCCCGTTCTCCATAGAGTAGACTGCTTTGCACCATATGGTCACCGGAAGCGACTGACGGCGCAGGCTCACAGACCGCACTAACCTGCCCGTCAGTTCCGAAATGGGACGGATTCCTTTAGACACAAGTATTTTTTTACGGTAAGACATCTATTTTCAAGCTAGTCGCCATGCAATTAATGAATGCATGGCGACTGGCTATTATCTGAAAGTTCTGCTTTATGTGTCCTCATAACCCCTTCTAATACTAACCCCCCTCCTTACTATGGATGGAAAAATCTCAATGGCCCATAGTGAATTTTGTCTTTGTGCCTTTGTCCAAGAGATAAGCTAGTCAATCAGTCCTGGATCTCACGTCCATGGACCCTGTTTAACTGATTAGTGAACAGAGGGTGCTCAATGTATGGTAAAGTAAAGCCCTGTAAACACCACGGGTTTGTAGTAGATTAAGATTATCGTGGTCTGTAAACTGAGTTTGTGTCCTGTGGTCCTGCTAGCAACTGTCATGTCCGCCTCCATGGACTGACATCCAGGACTGACTGAAGATTAATAGGGGCCATTAGGATGTTCTAGCCAAAGTAAAGTGAGGGAGTGTTATTAGGAGACGTTGTTCTTTAACCCCTTAAAGGGACAGTAATGTTTCAAAATAAAAGCGGCTCCAATTAATCTTCATAGTATTTGGGCCATGAAGAGTGTTATTTCAATACTGTCAGAGTTGTAGTTCAAGAGTAACTGAATGATAAAGTATCCCCCTCCTGCCCCTTTTCACCTCAGAGCAGCAAGACTGTCTGGATGGATCACAGAGAGGGACAATCTTCAGTGAGCATAAGGAGAAACCTGTCGGGGGGGGCAGGGTTTGCCTCATGCTCACAGTAAGAAGATTGTCCCTTGCTGTGACCTGTCCAGTCAAGAGATCAGATTCCACATCTGAGGGGAGGTGGCTTACACTAGGTAAAAGGGGTGGGAGGGGGATACTTTATCATTCAATTACTCTTGAACTACAGCTCTGACAGTATTGATATAACACTCTCCGTGTCCCACATACTGTGAACATTAATTGGAGCTGCTTTTACTTTGAAACATTACTCTCCCTTTAAGGACCCATGACGTGCCAGAACTGTCATGGGTAAACCTGCCATTAGGACCCATGACAGTCCTGGCACGTCATGGAATTCAAGGCTCCCTGTGCAGCTGCACGCCGTTCAGGAAGCCCTGAATCTAATGCAATTAAGAAAAAAGGGGAAAAAAAGCATGTTAAGTGTTAACACGTTGAGTGCCAGAGCAATGCATTTTGTACCCCTCTGGCACTCAGAGGGTTAAGTGCTGGCCATGATCGCACACAGACGGTCCTTTAGAGGTTTTAAAGACCGCTAACAGGTTTAACTACTAGTGCGGGAATGCAACAGACTGTTATTGGCGCAGAACTTCATTCTGCTGCTCTCAGCCATTTCATGAGTCTAGACATGTGACTCCTGCAGCTGCCTGGCATGCTGGGCTAAGAAAGTGAGTTCATGGCAGAAGTACTGGACTCCAATCGCTGTCCAGTTCAGTACAGCACTCTTTAATGGGCTAGTGAGCTCTACCTTTAGAATTTTCACCATGGGTGAACTCTAGTGAATAGGTGAAGAGACACAGTCTCATCTAATGATGACAGTGTACTGTGTACAAAGCTACTGTCAGCAGAAAGTGTTATTAAAACATTTTATTTCAAATGTAAAAAACAAAAACACAATAGGAATGGCAACAGTAAAAGTGTGTGCCAGTGGTTCTCATCTCTTTCCTCATGGCACCCCTAACATGTAATATAGGATTTTTTGGGCTCCAGTAGCATTGTAAATGCTACTTGTCAAGGGCATTGTGAATTGGCAAATAAGTAATATATATTTATTCTTGGATCTCACTAGAAGAATAACAGAAACAAGCATATCGTGCATAAACATTTCCATAAATATACAGTTAAAATTCAACATTCACATTTTTATCAAAGCCTACCTTAAAATCTCACGGATAATATGCACAATTTTGCCCCTCTTCACCTTATGTGAAGTGTGTGTGGGGGGTGTATTATACACGAGGCAAAAAAAATTTCCTTTCCCAATCTGCTTCCCTCCCTCCCCGCTTACCCATATCCAGTTTCCTTACCCTGACAGGGTCCCAGTGAGAGGCATGCTTGTATCTGCCGCCCGCTTCCAGCATGGCCCTGTCAGGACATCTTCTTTGTAGCCAATGGTAGTGTCATATGAGGACCACAAGGCTATGCTCATTGTGTCTGTGGTATTGCCTTGCTGTCCTCGCAAGACATTACCATTGGCTACAAAGAAGTGGTCCTGGCAGGGCCATGCTGGAAGAGGGCAACAGATGCAAGTATGCCGCCCGCTGGGACCCTGTCAGGCTGAGGACATTGGGTGACCTACAGAGGGGAAGAGGAGAGGAGGATATCGGTAAGCATGGAGGGAGGAATTTTACATAGGTACTCTTTCTTCCCCTTAAATTTTGGGTAAAATATACACCTGCGTATTATACCTGAGATGTTACAGTATATTCCTTTGAGTGCCAGAGAGGAATCCAACGCATTGCAACACGCTGGCACTCAAAAGGGTTATTGAAAACAAGGGGCACGCTAAGTGGGAAGTCTGTGTCACCCAAAATCCCAGAGCGACCAGGTTGAGAATCGCTGGTATATACAGGGAATTTTGGAAGTAAGGAGGAGACATGCCAACAGTGTCTAGGTGGCGGTTATAATAAAATAGAAAGTCAAGGAGGAAAAACAGATACTTTTCTTAACTGGTATGTGGAGAAAGTTTTACTATCTTGCACTGTATAAAGGAGAGCAAACCGAAAACACACATTCAAACCACTAAATATTTCAAACAAACCATTAAACCTTCCTTTGCAAGGGAGAAGAAAAAAAAAACTGTCCAATCTGTACTTTTTTTTTTTTTTTTTTTTTTTTTTTAACGCTTTGATAAACTGCAGACCTGTTCTTAAATGAACACTAACACCAAAAAATGAAATTGGTTGATATATCTTTAAATCTCACTCAGTGTATATGTAGATATTATTCATATGTTAAATCCCTAAAGTATAATTGTAAATTTGCTATTAAAACATACATTGTCCTGTTCAGAGAGCATTTAACTCTGAGTGACAGAGAAGTATCCAATGCATTGCAATGCAATGCTTTGAATACCTCTTTAGCACTCAGAGGGTTAATGTTGTTGGTGCTGTTTCTAATGAGAGAGGCTGTCAGCCCATTTAACAATAATCCTGTACAATCGCATGGCTGCTCCCTCAATAAGACTTAGGTCTCAGAAAACAGAAATGTGTACAGATACACACTTAAATACCCTGTACTTCATGGTGGTATTACCCCAGTTAATTTTAAGTGTTAAAGCGATAGTAATGTTTCACAAAAAAGCAGCTCTGATTAATCTTCATTGTATTTGGGCCATGGAGGGTGTTATTTCAATACTGCCAGAGTTGTAGTTCAAGAGTAACTGATAAAGTATCCCCCTCCTGCCCTTGTTACCTAGTGTAACCCTCCTCCCCTCAGATGTGGAATCTGGTCCTGGGACCAGACAGATCTCAGCAAGGGACAATCTTACTGTGATCATAAGGAAAACCCTGCCCCCCTTGACAGGTTACTCAGTTTTTCCCTTATGTTAACGATCCATTCAGGACAGTCTTACTGCTCTGAGGTGAGCAGTGTTACATCAGTAAAAGGGGCGGGAGTGGGATACTTTTCCATTCAACTAGTTGAACAGCCTGTGAACACCGGCCACAGTGCCAGTCAGCAACGGTGCAGTCATGCACAGTAGAGTCTGCCTGCGCTGCGGCTGATAACGGAGCATCCCAATCCGTTATCAGCTGCAGCGCGGGCAGCCTGTACTGCGCATGACCGCTTCTGACAAACATACATTAGCGAATTATTATATAGGATTACTGTTGAACTACAACTCTGACAGTATTGAAATAACACTCTCCATGGCCCAAATACTATGAAGATTAATCGGAGCTGATTTTATTGTGAACCATTGCTACCCCTTTAAGGTTCTTTTAATGGGATAGCCTTTTATTTTGACTACATATTCTACAAGTGCAAAAGCTCAAATTGCCTCTAATTTGTTTTTATTTTATTATATTAAGTTTAAACTTTTAGGTCCCTAATAGTGAACTCTGGATATGTTTCCTGAGAGATTTCTGTCGGGTATTCTGAAAGCGGGGAAAGCAACACAATGTAAAATAGAGGCCATGCAAGGATAGTGTCAGTGCTACATTGTTTCACTGTCCTACTTTGATGGCCAACTGACAGGGAAAAAACAAGGAAACAGAAATCCAGGGAAGAGGTGAAGAAAGAATCTATATATATAAAAGAAGACTTTGTGCCCGCCAAAACACACCCAGGGGAGGCATAAAGCATGAGTTACTACTCCTATTGGGTGATTCAATCATGCAGGGAGTTGGCCCACCCCCACTATGCAGCCCGCCCACCACTATCAAATTCAGAAAAAAAAACAATATGGCCGCCACTTGCTCCTACACCACAGACAAACACACATGCCCCACTCATACAGCACCAAACTCACACACATGCCCCACTCACACACATGCCCCACTCACACACATGCCCCACTCACACACATGCCCCACTCACACACATGCCCCACTCACACACATGCCCCACTCACACACAGACCACCACACACACATGCCCCCACCACACACACATGCCCCCACCACACACACATGCCCCCACCACACACACATGCCCCCACTACACACACATGCCCCCACTACACACACATGCCCCCACTACACACACATGCCCCCACTACACACACATGCCCCCACTACACACACAGCACCACATACACACACAAAGCCATAAATAAATATGGCTGACACACACACACACAGTCACTCACCCTGACTCCCAGTGGCCTCAGCAGGACCTGTAGTGCAGCACCAGGGGAACAAAATGGCACTCAGAGGGTTAAGGTAAGCCCTCTGCTGAATTATTTCTTTACTGTTATCATTTGCCATGCAAGACACAGGACAGACAGCCATCAGGTACACACTTAACCCACTGACTGCCACAGGGTTGTGTATCAAGTTTTGCCCCTCAGGGAGTGTGTTCAAACCCCTCACACTGTAAACTTGCATTTCTCTCCCACTTCTCCTCCTTCCCCAGCCTATTACTAACACTTTTCCACATTTATGTTAAGCCCCGCCCCTACTCGTGATTAAGCCCCGCCCACTTTTATCCCAGATTGCCCCATTTGTCTCTCCACATCAGCACCACATCAGTCCCCTCTAGGGACTACACAAGTCAATGTTCCCAGGTATGAACACACTTCCCACTGCAATTTAACTCTCACATGCCTCTCTATACCTTAACCATTTGAGTGCCAGAGGGGTGCACAACTCATGCACGCATGTGTTTCTGCTCATATATGTTGTGTGTGTACATCCCTGTTACATATGTGGGTCCAACTCCAGTGTGTCTGTGTGTGTGCGTGTCTTTTGCATGTTTCTGCCGCTCACTGTGTGGATGTGCATACCTCCCAACATTTCACATGGCCAAAGAGGGACATTTTAGTTTTAGGTGATATTGTTGGGGGCGTGGCTGGTGGGCGGGGCATTAGTAAGAATTTTTAGGTTATTTCATGACCTATTACTGGCTATTTATGTAACTGAATAAATTATTTAGTGCAAGACCAGAGTATTTTATTTGCACAGACTAATGTATAAACACATATACTGAAGTTTATTGCTGTAGAGCAAAGTAATACACACCACACAGTCAGGGCTGGTGCAAGGATTTTTGCCACCCATTTCGCTCCGCCCCTTGTGCCCCACCCCTTTATACCCCGCCTACTTATACCCCACCTCTTTTCATGATTGTCCTCTCTCTGCCCCCTGGCCCAGTCTGCCCCTGGTCTGGAGATGCCTGTAAGAGATGCCCCCCCACCAGCTCCAACTTGCCCCTTATCAGCTCCACTTTGGCCCTATCAGCTGCACTTTGCCCCCCATCAACTCCAACTTGCCCCATCAGCTCCACTTTGCCCCCCCACCAGCTCTACTTTTTCCCCACCAGCTCTACTTTTTCCCCACCAGCTCTACTGTTTCCCCACCAGCTCCACTATTCCCCCCATCTGCTCCACTATTCCCCCCATCTGCTCCACTATTCCCCCCATCTGCTCCACTATTCCCCCCCATCCGCTCCACTATGCCCCCCATCAGCTCCACTATGCCCCCAGCAGCTCCAACTTGCCACCATCAGCTCTAACTTGCCCCCACCAGCTCCACTTTTGCCCCCCTTCAGTTCCACTATGCTCCTATCAGCTCCAACTTGCCCCTATCAGCTCCAACTTACCCCATTGGCTCCACTTTGCCCCCCAGCAGCTCCACTATGCCCCCAGCAGCTCCACTTTGCCCCCCCTTCAGCTCCACTTTGCCCCCCCTTCAGCTCCAACTTGCCCCTATCAGCTCCACTTTGACCTCCATCCACTCCAACTTACCCCCAGCAGCTCCAACTTGCCCCCAGCAGCTCCAACTTGCCCCCAGCAGCTCCACTATGCCCCCTCAGCTCCAACTTGCCCCTATCAGCTCCAACTTGCCCCCATCATCTCCACTTTGCCCCCCATCCGCTCCAAC
This sequence comes from Rhinophrynus dorsalis, assembly GCA_037306005.1. Taxonomy (NCBI): domain Eukaryota; kingdom Metazoa; phylum Chordata; class Amphibia; order Anura; family Rhinophrynidae; genus Rhinophrynus; species Rhinophrynus dorsalis. The sequence goes on from CM074718.1 coordinate 36,465,631, forward strand.
TTGGCCCCAGCATCTCCAGTATGACCCCTCAGCTCCAACTTGCCCCCCATCACATACCTGTAGTTCCCGCACAGTCTTCTCTTCAGTAATGCACAGCGCGGCGGGAGATCATGACTCCCAGCGCGCTCTGCATTACTAAAGATCCGACCCAATGAGGGAGCGCTGTAGCAACACAGACCTGACTGTGTTGTGGTTCCCGGCGTGGTGTGTGCGGGCGCAGCTCTTCTCCACTGCATGCCCGCGCCCCCAGTACGTGTGCGCCCTAGGCCGGCGCCTACCTCGCCTGTAGGTGGAGCGGGCCCTGCACACAGTCTGACCTCCTAAAAAGAGGGACAACAGGGTGGGAAAGAGGGACAGAGGGATTTGGCCCTCAAAGAGGGGCACTTGGGATGTATGGTATGTGTCTGCCTGTGTGTTGCATATGTCTGTGTTTTTCAGTGTGTCTGCATTTCACACACATGCGCCCAACGGTCATGACATGACGGGCAACGCCGTCCCAAATTGCTAGTGAAAAATAAAAAGTATAGGCAATTTGACTACATATTTTGCACCTGCAGAAAATGTAAAAGTAAAAAGAGGTTACTGTCTGTTTAAATAAGTATATTCTCTTTTCTGTTGTCTCCACTCCCCCAGCAATAATTTAAAGAATAGCAATGGATTGATGTCACTTGCACACTACTGCACTGAATATTTTGACACAGTGAAACAGGTTATTTTTAACCCTTTGAGTGCCAGAGGAATATGGAAAAGCAATGCATTCCGTACCCCACCGGCACTCAAAAGGGTTAATAATTTTTATGGAAACTGGAGCTGTAAGTGGCTCATAATTTTACAGAAGGCTTTATCTAGTATGTCGTTTCAACTACTGTAACTGCTTTCAAAAAAGCAATGGATGCCTATCTAGCAGTAGTGATGGATTGCACCTTAGTGGAAGGGGGGCCACGGTGCTGGGTGATAGGCTGGTTAGAAGGCTGGAGGAGACTTTAAACTAGAAAGGGGAGGGGAGGGAGCTACAACACAGGCTGGGGAAGATAGTATAATTGAGGGAATGGGATTAGAGAAGGGTCATGGGGATGGAGAGGGGGAATGGGCTAGTTCATCTAATAGGGAGTTGCCATTGTTACAGCCTGATAAAAGACAAATACATCTGAAAGAGAGAGAAATCTTTAAGAATGGCAAAAAGATAAAATGTATGCATGCAAATGCTCGCAGTCTGGCTGGTAAGATGGGGGAACTAGAAATGATTGCAGTCCATGAGCAGTATGATCTGATTGGAGTGTCTGAAACCTGGTTAGATGATACGTATGACTTGGCAGTCAATCTAGAGGGTTATTCACTTTTTAGGAGGGACAGGGTTAATAAAAGGGGAGGAGGGGTATGCCTATATGTAAAGCAGGCCTTAAAACCTAGTTTAAGGGAAGATATAAATGAAGGGTCCAATGAAAAGGTAGAGGCCTTGTGGGTTGAAGTACACACTGGGGGCACACATAATAAAAAGATATTGGTGGGGGTTTGCTACAAGCCACCTAATGTTGGGGAGTTGGAGGAAGCCCAACTTTTACTGCAAATGGAAAAGGCTGCTAGGTCAGCAAAGGTAATTATAATGGGAGATTTCAACTACCCTGAAATTGACTGGAGCAATATGACTTCAGGCACAACAAAGGGAAATATTTTTCTAAGTATGATAAATGATAATTTTATGTCCCAACTAGTAGAGGAGCCAACTAGAAAAGAGGCCTTGCTTGACCTAGTGCTCTCAAACGATTCTGACATTGTAAACAATGTGCAGGTAAGGGAACATTTGGGCAGCAGTGACCACAATATTGTATCCTTTGAAGTTTGTTATGAGAAACCCAATAGCAAGAGTTTAACCAAAACATTCAATTTCAAAAAGGCTAATTTTACAAAGTTAAAAGAAGCTTTAAAGGATATCCAGTGGGATGTAATTTTCAAAGATAAAAATGCACAAGAGTCATGGAATGTATTTAAAATATCTTGGGCAAATATACACGTCAATATATACCATTGGGGAATAAGCACAAGAGAAGTAAAGCAAAACCAATGTGGATTAATAATGTGGTCAGCAGGGAAATGAGAAATAAAAAGCAGGCTTTTAAGGTGTTTAAGTCAAATGGGTCAGATGCATCATTTAAAAAATATAAAGAATGTAATAAAATCTGCAAACAAGCAATTAAGCTAGCTAAAATAGAAAATGAGCGAAACATTGCAAATGAGAGCAAGAAAAACCCTAAACAATTCTACAAGTATATTAACAACAAAAAAGTTAAGGTTGATATTGGTCCTCTTAAGACTGAAACAGGTGAATTGATTAGTGAGGATAAAGCTATGGCTGACACCCTAAATACGTTCTTTGCTTCAGTATATACAAAGGAAGCAGAAATGACAAGCTGTGGGCAAACAGACAAAACCATGGAATTTCCTCCAACATCTACATGGCTTACTGAGGACAAGGTCCAAAAGAGACTGGAAAGGGTTATAGTGAATAAAGCGCCTGGACCGGACGGTATACACCCAAGGGTACTTAAGGAACTTAGTTCAGTAATAGCAAAACCATTATACTTAATATTTAATGATTCGCTTTCATCGGGCATAGTGCCCTGTGATTGGAGGAAAGCTGATGTAGTTCCATTGTTTAAAAAGGGAGCAAGATCCAAACCAGGAAATTATAGACCTGTGAGCTTGACTTCCATAGTGGGTAAGATACTAGAAGGGTTATTAACTGACAGTATTCAGAACTATGTGAAGACAAACAATATCATTAGTAGGAATCAGCATGGTTTCATGAAGAACAGATCATGTCAGACTAATTTACTTGCATTTTATGAAAGAGTGAGTAGTAATTTGGACAGGGGAATTGCTGTTGATGTAGTATACTTGGATTTTGCAAAAGCCTTTGACACAGTGCCTCACAACAGGTTACTGCATAAATTAAAAGGCTTCGGTTTGGGTGGTGTTATCTGTACATGGATTGAGAACTGGTTAAATGATAGATGGCAGAGAGTTGTTGTAAATGGAACTTTTTCAAATTGGTCTAGGGTTATAAGTGGGGTGCCGCAGGGTTCAGTCCTGGGCCCAATGCTTTTTAATTTGTTTATTAATGATCTAGAAGTGGGAATTGAAAGTAGCATCTCAATCTTTGCTGATGACACCAAGCTATGTAAGGAAATACATACAGAGCTCGATGTTTTTTCCCTACAGAAGGATTTAGATAAACTAAGTGAATGGGCAGAAAAGTGGCAGATGTCATTTAATGTAGATAAATGTAAGGTTATGCATTTGGGTTGTAGAAACAAACGTGCTACATATACTCTAAATGGGAAACAACTTGGGAAATCCTCATTAGAGAAAGATTTAGGTGTACTGATAGACAATAGTCTTCACAGCAGTGTGCAGAGTCACTCAGCTGCTGCAAGAGCAAATAGAGTACTAGCCTGCATAAAAAGAGGTGTAGAAGCAAGGGATGCTAATATTATCCTACCTCTGTATAAATCCTTGGTTAGGCCTCATCTAGAATATGGAGTACAATTTTGGGCACCTGTTCTAAAAAAAGACATTGCTGAACTGGAAAAGGTGCAGAGACGTGCAACAAAACTGATAAAGGGATTGGAGGATCTGAGTTACAAAGAGAGACTAGCCAAACTGGGTTTGTTTACATTAGAAAAGAGACGTCTAAGGGGTGATATGATTACCATTTACAAATACATTCAAGGTCAATACAAAGAACTATCCAATGAATTATTTATGCAAAGAGTTGAGCTAAGAACAAGAGGTCATCCATTAAGACTTGAGGAAAGGCGCTTTCGACTAAAACACAGGCAGGGATTCTTTACAGTAAGGGCAGTAAGGCTATGGAATTCCTTGCCTCGGGATGTTGTGCTTGCAGATAATGTAACTGCATTCAAAAAAGCAATGGATGCCTATCTAGCACAGAACAATATTGACAGTTATGACAGATGGCTTCAAAGCAAATAGGATATTGAGCCGGGGAACTATTTGACACACACACACACACACACCTACACTAGAAATTGCTCCAGAGGGCTTTTTTGTTGCCTTCCTCTGGATCAACAGGGGTGTTATTGGCATGGGCTGGATTTGATGGACGCATGTCTTTTTTCAGCCTTATCTACTATGTTACTATGTTAGAACAATACTGACAATTATAACCGTTGGCTTCAGTGCAGATAGGTTGTGGATCCAGGGAAATGACTGCCAGTTGGAGTCAGGGAGGAATTTTTTACCTACTTGGGACTTAAATGGATAGTAATGTTTCACAAAAACAGCAGCTCCATTTAATCTTCATAGTATTTGAGCCATGGAGTTGTAGTTCAAGAGTAATTGAATGATAAAGTATCCCCCTCCCTCCCCTTTTACCTAGTGTAAGCCATCACTTCTCAGATGTGGAATCTGGTTGTAAAACCAGACAGATAACAGAAGGGGACAATCTTCTTCCTATGAGAACAATGAAAGTCCTGCCCCCTTGACAAGCTTTTCAGGTTTTTCCCTTATCTTAATTGAAGATTGTCCCTCTCTGCAATCTACCTTTACACCTCCCTTCTGATCTGGCTGTACAGTGTTACATCAGTAAAAGGGGAGGGAGGGGGATACTTTGTCATTGAATTACTCTTGAACTACAACTCTGACAGAATTGAAATAACACTCTCCAAAGTCCAAATACTATGATGATTAATTAGAATTGTTTTTATTAAGATACATTACTATCCCTTTAACCGGCTTCAGGTGTGTGGGTTTTGTTTTTTGTTTTGTTTTTTTCCTCTTGATTAGCAGGGTTTTTTTGGCATGGGTTGCACTTGATAGACACGTCATCAACTTTGTATACAAGACTAAATAAAAAATAATCCAGATATACATATAAGGCTGGAAAAGGTTTTCTGCTAATCAGACTACTAGAAGTTTCTAAATCTGACTTCAGTATAAAGGTTATCTTTCTAGACCAAAACTAAGCATTGCTTAAAAGGTATAGTTCCTTTTTAGCTACTTGAGGACCAGATGGTTGGTGCTTCAGTAGGGGCAGAGTTCTGATTTGTGCTCCAGTGATCCATCTTAAACTGAATTTTTGGTTATATCCTGAGCTGTAGTCCGTGTAGACCTCCCAGATCGACAGAATTGCGGAGTCCTGCTCTCATTACGTGATCTCTGGTGGTCACAATGTCAGTCTGTGTTCCTTTTTAGACCTCTGTGATCTAGTGATGTTGGAATTGTTGGCCAAATATTAACCAGGAAATAAAAATCATATACAAATTACTTAGCATCCAGAGTATTCAGCCTTGACACTGACTGCATGTCTGTACAGATACTGCAGAAGAAATTGGTTGACAGTCATGCGACATGCACGTAATCTCTTGAAGACAGGAGGGTCACACCTCCATTGATTCTCAAAGGGTTAAAAGAAACCAGCTACTGGGCACCAGGAACTCTCCTCCCCTCTGTGTCGTACTTGGTACCCAAACAAAATCTGCTCATAACAGCCCACCACTGAATCCATGCAATCTCCCATGCTGCACATTACAGCCACATGGGCATCCAAACAGGCCTCTAGGCTCTGCCCCCTGGCCCTAACAACTACCTAGTGGTGTCTACTTTAATCACCTGTTTAGTTCTGTCAGAAAGCATTTACTGTATCACCCCCAAAATAGCGAGATGCTCCCTTATTTGGTATTGACCGTAGACCCCTCTAAAAGCGCCATACCACAAGAACCCATACAAAAGTCTAGTTGAACAGGCTTAATCATGGACGATCGCTCAACCCTGTGTGCATTGGGAGCGCACATATGACGTTCATAAAGCTCTGCGGAATCATGATTTAGAATACAGCAATGCATTGTGGAACTCTGGCACTAAAAGGATTAGGGCACAGATGGAAGAGGTACAACTTTACATTTTGTCCACTTTGTTGGAACATCCAACATTTATTTAATCCATCATCTGTTAGTCTATAGAGGTATCCTACTGAAATGCTGCCCTTTATGAGTGCAACATCAAAATGTCGCTGTTTTGATTCTGGCGACATTCTGGAGGCTCCTCCTTTTCATTCAGGAGACATTTTTAAAGCATAGTTTTGATGGTCGCCAAATAGAGGGCGACGACGTAATAGGATACCGTTGGTATTAAGGGGCCTAATGTGTGTCAAGTAAACATACCCTACACCATTGCACCACCACCAGCATCTACAGTTTTGCACAAAGCAGGAAGGATTCATAATTCATGTGGTTCTTTAGACAAGGCAACATGTTTCCAATCTTCAGTCATCCAGTTCAGGCGATCATTGTAACCTCATCTTCATGTTCTTAGCTGATAGGAGTGCAACCCAGAATTGTCTTCTGCGGCTGTAGCCTATGTGAAGCAACGTTTAATGTGTTGTGCATGTTAGAGATACCCTTCTGCACATCACTGTTATAAAAAGTGGTTACTCTAAAATCTCGTGAGGGGATATGGGTAAGCCGGAAGGGAGGGAAGCGGTGACAATGGAATTTTTTTTTTTGTGACAGGGGAAAACAAGGGTAAGAATTATACACAGGCACTCTTGTTTTCCCCCCAAATCTTGTGTATTATGTACACCTGCGTATTATACACAGGTACGTATTACACCTGAGTTTTTGAGGATTTATGGACTTGGTGTCAGCTTGAACAAGTCTAGTCATCAGAGGTAGTTCGCTAAAAGATCAAGGCTGATTGCTGATACCTTAATCCTTTGCATGTGAGAGAGGTAAGCAATGCATTATAAAGCAGTGCATTGCTCACACCTGGCATTCAAAGGGTTAAACAAATACTTTCCTTCCGTATATACAAAGGAAGCAACAATGGGAGGCTTTAGCCAAATGAGGAGAATCGCGGAATTTCCTCCTCCATGTACATGACTGACTTAGGATAAAGTCCAGAAGGAACTGGAAAATGTTATGGTGAATAAAACAGGAGGGCCTAGATGCACTAAAGGTCGAAGAGGACTACGAATGTCGATGTTCTGTCGGAGCAGTGTCGTAGGCGCATCCTCAGTATTCACAAAGTGTCTACGATATCACTTCACCGGCACACATCGACATTCATCTGACATGCCTTCACCATGTGTACGACTTTTTATTCTTCAAATCGACAGTTGCTTATTTCCATATGGAAATGAAGCATAATGAGACACGTTCATATGCAAGGAGGTGTGTTGACATGTTAATGTGACACTTCGACTCATTCAGTAAACTCCGATAGAAGCCTCTGCTGTCAGAGTTCACTGTCTCCACTTCACCTAATTCAGGCTGTCGTAGTTGGTATCTCCCCTGTACTTTCCTATAGAGTAACAGCAGGGAGAGGTACTACATTCTGAACAGCATTCTCTGTGCTTCCCTACCCAGCCTGTACCGGAATACAGAGAAGGCTTTCAGCACCATGGACAGCATTGAATGCCATAGGGATGTGCACTGCTCACCCCTGTGGCATTCAAAGTGTTATAATAAACTGAAACAGTACACCAAACACTACACAATGCCCCCCTTTCGACATTCTCCCTCACTTAGTATGTCGACATATATTTGACATACTAACTCATTGGACAGGAACTGCCATATACTCAACACTTAACCGTTTGAGTACCAGAGAGGTAGGAAGGCATTGCTTAGCAATGTGTTTCCTACCCCTCTGGTACTTAAAGGGTTAATAGGCAAGGTATGGGCTACATACCTTGCTTGTGCATGTGTGTGTGAGAAAAATGTATTTTCATTAAAATGTCTGTTTAACCATCAGACCTCAAGGGGGATATCATGACCCCTCATGACACCCCCTAACAATTGCCCTTTATTACATCAAGCAGCATATAACCTATGTGAAACATAGGTTATATGCCGATTTTATGATTATAGTAAACGATCAGATCTCAAAGGGGAAGGGGGCACCAGGACACCTCCTGATAGCCCCCATGTCATTAAAGTGAGCTCTTATCCTAGATGCGGCTTTTACATCTAGGATAAGCTCTCACTTCAGCGAATGAACCCTGTCACCGGGTTCATTCTTAGAAAGCATCCCTGCGCTCTGATCATTGAATCAGTCACCCGGTTTGACCCCAATGACTAATTCAATGATTACAGTGCAACGCTCCACTTACCTAGAATGAACCCAGTGACAAGGTTCATTCATTCTTCAAGCGCTTGATGCTGCTTGCGGCTGTAAAGCCGGCAGCATCAAGAAGGCAGTAAATGCCTTTGGGGTCGCCCCGTGGATCATCTATCCTTTTGTGTAGATAATGCATGGTAGGAGGGTTATAAAAAATTCCAGTAGATTTAAATGGGGTTTAACCCTGTGAATGCTCAAAGTCTACAGTGTGTCATGGCCACATGTGACCGAACTGTGTTCAGTTTTCTCTCCGCCATTCAGCTCTCCCCTGAAACAGTGCAGTCCTGTGAATACACTCCTTCTGATAGATGCCCCTTTAAATGGTGCTTTTTAACCACTTGACTGCTAAAGATATTTCCACAGCATTGCTTCATTTAATTTCTTGAATACTTCTCTTGCATTCAAGAGGTTAAATTCCTAACTTAAAGGGATAGTAATGGTTAATTTTAAGTTGATTTAATATTGTAGAGCTTAAAAAAAGATTAACATCACTGTAAGTCTTCTCTCAAACCTTTATGGTTTGAGAGATACAACTTGCTAAAGTTAACTTTTCCTGGCTGTTTTACTCAAGTCTGCCATCTAGCTGACAGCTGCAGGTTCCAGTCATTTGACCAGACAGAGGCTCTTCAGCAGAGCTGAAATCACGCTATTTAGAAATAAATACTTCATTGGAACGTTCTACAAAGTGTGTTTGCAAGCCAGGAACACTTTGTAGAACGTTCCAAATTAAGTATTTATCTTTAGATCTCGTTATATTGGCGCAGCTGAAGAGCCACATCTGTTCAAGCGACCAGAATCTGCTTCTGACAGCTTTACAGCTCATCAAGCAGAAAGGGGAGGGACCAGAGAACTTTATTTTCCTATATCTCTCAAACCGTAACAGTTTGAGAGATACGAATAAGTGCAAGTACTCTCTTTTAATTGTATCTACCATATAGTTAATACTTTTTTTTCTGACATTACTATCAGTTAGTTAGTTCCCTCAAGAATTGCTGTACTTTTTACAAGTGGCCCTAAGAATTTCAACTTTTATTTTTGTTTTGTCAAGAATAAATGAAAATGTATTTTTTTTTTCCTTTCACATTAAGGGTAAGAAACATGCGCAGAAAGTTCGCCTTTATTTTTTGAAAAATGAACTCGAAGAAATAGCTCAGAAAAAGAATTCAGTAGACCGACTTGAGTTTCAGGTAAGTGTCCTTTCTATAGAGTGATCTACATTTCCAACATTGATGTATGTGTGCAATAGGCAACCTTTGGCTCTTCTGCTGTTTGGGACTACAGTCCCCATCATCCCCAACAAGTCAGTGAGGGGAGTTTATGTATGTTTGTTTATATAGCGCCATACATGTACACAGATCTTTACAGAGCGAGTACAATACAAAAATAATGTACAGGGTTAAAAGCATTAGACTAAAGTGTGATCATTGCATTATTAGTAGGGGAGTGCAGCAAAGGGAATCATACATTGGGAAAGGGACCCTGCCCCAAGGAGCTTATAATCTAACTAGTAATTGTGACAACATACAGAGACATTAGGAGGAGGATCATAAGTGCAAGTACAAGGCTTAGTGAAGGAAGTGCAGAATGGTTCTGATGTGACTGTCAGTGACACAAGGCGATTATTGTTACTGAGATGCCTCCTTGAGCAGGTGGTTTTTAGGAGTTGCCTGAAATTGATGAGTGTGTATGATTGGTGAATGGTGGTAGGGAGGGCGTTCCAAAGTCGAGGAGCGGCCAGTGAAAATGATTGTAGCCGAGAGATGGCTCGAGTTGTGTAAGAAGAGGACAGAAAGAACCCTGAAGAAGAATGCGGGTGATGGGAAGGAGTGTAGCGAGATGAGAGCAGAAATTGGAGGGTGCCAAAGAAAAAAGCGACTTAAAGTAGAGGAGAAGGCTCTTGTTAGAAATATGAGCTCTTATAGGTAGTCAAGAGGAATTTCAGTAGGAGATGAGAGGGAAGGTATCTGGGAGTAAACGTTATTGTTGCAGTTGAATTGAGAACAGATCGAAGTGGAAAAAGATAAGAGGCAGGAAGACCAGGGAGTAGAATGTGGCAATAATCTAGTGTAGAGACAATGAGGACCTGAGAGTTTTTGCAGTTGACATTCAGAACAAATGCCATAATTTGGCAAAATTTTTCAGGATGAAGCGACAGGTTTTGGTGACAACTTGGATATGGGGGGGGACAGTTTCGAGGTAGAATAGAGTATAACAACAAGACCGTGCTTTGGTTACTGAGTGGATAGCAGAATTGTCAGCTGTGATGGAGAAAGAGTTTGGGGGGTGGGGTTTAGGAAGGAATGCTGTCTTAGCCATATTGAGTTTAAGATCCATGATGAAAGTGCCACTAGACACTGAGTAACTTGAGAATGCACGGATGAAGTGAGGTCAGGGGAAGAGAGGTAGATTTGTGTGTCATCCACGTGCAGATCGTAATTAAACCCAAGAGTTAAGATGAGGTCTCCAAGTGAAAAGGTTTAGAGGCAGAATAGAAGTGGTCCCATGACTGATCTCTGGGTTACACCCAATGAGAGGTTATGGGGAGAAGAGAATGAGTTCGCAAAAGAAATACTGAAAGTACTAGCTGAGAGATAGGAGGCAACCCATTCTAGAGCTGTGTCATGGATGCCAAGGGTGTGTATTGTGTCCAGTAGGAGTGAGTGATCAGCAGTGTCAAAGGCAGCTGAGAGATCTAGTAGGATAGTATACTGCATTGTCCTTTGCTGTGTGTAGGTCATTAGTAACTTTTGTTAGGGAGTAATTGGAAAGGAAACCTTACAGTAATGGGTCAAGAGGAGAGTTGGAATTGAGGAAAGAGAATAAACATGAGAATACAAGGTGTGCCAAGATACTGGATGCAAAGGCTAGGAGTGAAACTGGACAGTAATTTGAAGGACAAGTGGGGTCGTGGAAGTATAAGTTTGATTGTTGCGTGTTTTAATGAGGAAGGCAAGGTTGCATGCAGTAAAAAGAAAGGAATTAAAGGGGATTTATCACCTTATAAAAAGGTGTTACCATTTGCGTTGTTAATAAAAAAAATTTTTTTTTAATCAAACTACTTATAAAGATATTCCCTCTTCAAGTGCAGAAGAACTTTTCCAAAGAATCAGCGTGTCCCTTTATGCTGACGGGAAAGCTCTTCTGCACGTCCTATTTCTCCTCCCACCTCTCTCCCAGAGGCTGCAGGGATTGAGTTCACTCTTTCCTTCGGTGTGCTGTGAAGGGCTCCTAACGTTACCACAAGCTGCGATTAGCATTATACGGAGGTTGCAACCTCAGTATAATGCTAATCGTAGCTTGCTGTAACACTAGGAGCCGTTGACAGTACACTGGATGGAAGCTTGAACGCGCTCCCTGGGGTAGCTGGGAGGGAGGTGGGAGGAGAAATAGGACGTGCTGTAGAGCTGTGCTGTGCACATAATGCGGAAGTGCACAGCACAGAAGAGGGGATATCTTTATAAGTAGTTATACTTAAAAAAAAAAAAAAAAAAAAAAAAAAAGGGATGGGGCTTTTCTAGAATAAGTTTAATTAACAAAGTTGATGGTAACATCTTTTTATAAGGTGTTACATCTTCTTTAATGATATTAGTAAGGCTGGGAATAAGAGTAGCTGCAAGATACTTGATAAGGTTGAGAGTGTATGGGATCCAGGGGGGTATGTAGTGGGGTGGTTAGGAGGATAGTAACAGAGATACTGCCTCCTCTGTAACGGGGGAATGAGCTGATGGTTGCTCCAGGAGAACTAGGAATCAGGAGGGCTGTAGGAGAGGATGTGGAGAGTATGGTTTGGTGAATGGACTGCACCTTATCTTAAAAAAAAAAAAAAAAAAGTATTGGAGAAGTCAGAGCAGTTTAAGTCGGGGGGTTTGAGGAAAGAATCAAAAATTTTGAAGAGGCAACGTAGATTAGGTTGGTGAGTAGCGATAGGTTAGAAAAGTATTGCCTGGGCGAGAGCTGTGTTAAGACAAGATGGGATACGTTTATAATGGTGGAAGTCTGCAACAGAATGAGACTTTCTGCAACTCGACAATAAATGTGTAGCATGCAGGTTGTTTAATTTAGCCAGGATCTGGGACTCCTGGGCCTGGAGTTTCGAAGTTGGAGAGGACCATGCTGAACCAAAAAGAAGTTAGTCGAGTGTTACATGATAGTCTAGGTTAGCAGTAGAGATAGAGGGAAGCTTCCATGCTGGATTCTGTGTCTGGTAGGTTGACCGATTGTAGGTCCCTGTTGAAGGGAGGTGTTTTTGGGGGGCATGGGGAAGTGTGTGAAGGAGATAAGATTATGGTCAGAGAGAGGAAATTAGGAAATTATGAAGTTGTAGTCTGCAAGAGCTGGAAAGCCAAAGGTTGCCTTTCCATAATCCACAGAACTACAGGATCCAGTGGCTGGTTGGAGATGATGTAAGTTGTAGTCCTGAACAGCTGGAATTCCAACAATTGACTACTCCTGCCCTAATCTGTCTTTAGCCAGTCTGTTCTATTCTGAGCCGGTCTAATTCTCATGTTTGTGGCTTCAGGTGGATGGAGTTGCAGCACTCGATAAAAACAAATTCTGCAGTCTCTGCAACATGGTTTTTAGCTCTCCAGTTGTTGCTCAATCACATTACTTGGGCAAAATCCACGCCAAGAAGCTGAAACAGTCTGCTGGAGATTATATTGAGTGGACACCACAGACCGACCAGGCCTTCACTGCAGTGTCACCACTCTCCTCACAGCCAGCAGGTGAGGAAATATTATAAATTGCACAATGGAACATTTACTTGTAATGATAAAGGAAGAGTAAGGTTATTTTGTGGTCAGTAAAACAAAGGTACTTCCAGTGTTGGTAGATACTTCATTCCAAAGTTATTACAGCTAAAGGATTTTTTTTGTTTTGTTTCTTTGTTTTAGGAACCATAATGTCTGTTTCAATTAACTGGTAAAATGAGCAACTATCACCAGAATAGTGTCCTGTCAGGAGATCTGATCCCAGTGCTAGGTGGGAAAGGGTTAGGGTGTCAGTGTTTTGGTCCCCTCCAAATAGTGAGCTGTTTTGGGGCTGATCAGTGCAACCCCAGCCTATTTATCAAACCGTGATATGTGCCCTTTAACCTGTTAAGGACCAGAGGGGTGGGCAACGTGTTGCTCAGCAATGCATTTCCCATCCTTCCGGTCCTCATGGGAGTAATAGCCAAGCAGTTGTTCTTTTTCGTAAAAATAAATCTGAAACTTTTTTCAGAATGGATCCCGATATTTAGTACTTCTGGTCTTTATGGGTTTAAGCCAAGTAGTCGTTCCTTTTCGAAAAAATAAATCGGAAACTTTTTTCAAAATGGATCCCGGTATTTAGTGTGCAACTTCTGAATAGGAGCCTGTGAAGAATCTGTAGTAAGGATAAGACATTCAACATGAAAACTAGTAGGAAATCCCGTATACACGGGCTCTGCTGCTGCCCTGCTGCGGCCACGGCTGCTGCCCCAGAGCCGGGAGCACAGGCAGTCTGTGAGCCGTCTGGAGCGACTGCATTGTGACAAACATCCTAGCGAATTATTGTATAGGATTATGATCAACTTTTTGAGTCACAGAAGAGTATGCAACGCATCGCAAAGCAATGCAACATGTACCTCTCTGGCACCCAAAGGGTTATAAATCTAGTCTTACATAAGCTTAGTGGGAGCAGCCATTCCTGCATTTTCTAGGGCTCCCATTGACCAGGATTATCTGTGAATGGGCTGAAATAAGGTAAAAGTAGCAGTGGGCACCAATCACTATCAAATAACTAACATTAACTTTTATCTGTCAGCTCAAATAGCATTAAACCCTTCACTTTTCATACCCCTTTGGCACTCTAAGGTTATTATGATGAAATACATGTATTCAGTGTCACTAAAGGCATCATTTTATTTTCTTATGGGTGTTATTAACCCATGTGATGCATGTGTTCTAATTGTCCTAGTTCACCTTATTATATTGTACTAGTTGAAGAGCCCGTGTACACAGCCCACGGTGCCACCCAGCATCGGCCGCAGTTCCCGCGCCACGGCTGATACAGAGCTGGGTGCTCCGAATTCAGACCTTAGTCCTCTCTGCGCACTGGTCTGAATTAGGAGCCCTGCTCCGTTATCAGCCGCGGCGCGTCTGCAAGTTATTTGGCCCAGAATTGGAGAAGGTTATTAGTCATGCTGTTGAGGGTAAGAGTACCTTATTGGCTCAGATCACTCACAAACATTCCTTCTTTACATGGAAAATGCATGGTTTTCATTACACCCAAAAGTATGGGTATGCTCTCAGGGAGGTTACTCCTACACTGGGCCTGGCGTGCCCTACACTAGAATCCAAACAGGCCTGGAAAGGCAAAAAGCCTGCCCAGAAGCCCTCAGCTAAGAAGTCGTCTTCTGCATGACGTATGTGGTCTTGCAGGTGCTCTTGAAGCATAGACTTCAAGTCTCTTTTTCCCTGTCATTCCTTCATGTCAGAGTTCCTTGCGATCCAGTGTGGGACCATCTATTTCTAGAAGCTTTGCTTTTTCTATGGTAGATATTCAGGTCTGGGTGCCTGATTCTTCTCAGGAAAGCTTGACATGATTCTAGTCAAAAACCTTTTCATGGTTCCCAAAAAGACAGCAGACGTCGTCCTCTTCAGAACTTGAAGCTTCTTAGCTGCCTAGGCCCCAGTTCAGTATGGAATTGTTGAGCTCTGTCATCGCTGCATGGAAGTATTTCTGTCCAACCGGACGAATTTAAATCTTCGTTGGTGGCTTCAGAGGTTTGCCCCTCTGAATTGGGTGTTGATCACGATGGATGTTAGCCTGACAGGCTGGGTAGCCACAGTGGGCCCTCAGACATCTCTGGGTCTTTGGACGGACTTGGAAAGTCTTCTGCCCATCAAGGAACTTGGAGCTGTTGGTGAATCATCTAGCTCTTCAGCATTGGTCTCAGTCCCTCCAGGGGTCGTCAAAATGAATCCAATCTGACAATGCAATAGCTCTGGCAAACATCAACTGCCAAACAAGGGCCAGGAGCAGAGCAGTGTTGTTCAAAGTTCAGTTGATTCTCATGTGGGGGCAGAGCCTCACTTGCCTGTTCTCTCCACCAGCATTTGAATATCGGGAATTGGGAGCTCAGCCAGACGGGGTTCGACTGCATAGTCCATCTGTGGGGTCTTCCGACCGTGGATCTTATGGCCTCTCTCTTGAAGCCAGTATCCTGAGAAAGAAAGGTTTATAACGCTTTCTCTTACATGGTTTCATCCATGGCATTCCATAGGGTATGGTATTTGTTATATAAGTGGTGTGAAGTCCTGGGGTCATAGCTGCACCCCTTTCATCTTCTGATTATCTTGGCCTTTCTTCAGAATGGACGTTAAAAAGGGCTTAGTATACATTCTGTCATGGTCCAGATTTCAGCCCCTTGTGTGCTTCTCCCGTCCCCTCCCCGTTTACCAGTCTTTCGGGATCCCACTCCTCCACGGCATTTGAACTTGGTGGTGGGAGTGCTTCAGAAGACTCCTTTAGATTGTCTTTTGTCCTTGACCCTTAAGACAGCTTTTGTGCTTGTGATTTTGTTCCTTTGGTGAGTTTCAGAACTTCAGGCGCGCACACACACACGCACGCACAAGCGCACACACACACACTTTTCTAAATCTTTCATTCTGACAGAGTGGTTTTGAGAACTCCTGTAGGGTTTCTCCTTAACTCCTTAAGGACCAGTGCCATGCCAGGATCACAGCTGTCCTGCATTTAAGGACCAGTGATGGACCTGGGACGTTGTGGAATTCAGGGGTCCCCGCGCAACTGCACAACGCTCAGGGATCCCTGAATTGAATGGCCAAAAATAAAAATGCCCTCTGGTCCTTTACTGTCGGTCGCATCCTTAAGGGTTAAGGTTTTTCAGAGTTTCACCTTAATCAGGAAATTGTTCTTCCTTCTCTTTGTTCTTCTGAAGGAGCTTTGTTGTTTGGACATAGTTTGGTGGTTAAAGTAATACGTTAATTGCACAGAGACTTTTAGGAATTTAGATTGTTTTATTATTTATGAGAGCCCTCGTGTGGTCCACACTGTGTCTAAGGTGACAGTGGCTTCGTGGATAAAGGGGGCCACTTGCTAGTCATAAGGAAAAACTCTGCACTTCAGGGTCACAGCTCTAGTGGCACTTTAACTTATATAAAAATAATTTGTTTACATATGCAAAATAAAAGAAAACAAGTAACAAGATTTATTTTCGGACCTTAATAAGTTGTTAATCGTTATTTTCGCTTGCCAGAGCTCGCTCCATTCAGCAGCATTCCTCCAAGAAAGTCATCATATGAAATCTCTATAAACTGTGCCAATTCTCATGTCGCCTGGCAGTGAAGCATTGTGATAACACAGACTTTCAGTATCCTGGCTGTGTTATCATGCTGATTCTCTGCCTAGAGACACTAGAAAAAGCACAGTTTATTTATTGAAATTCGGTTATGTGAGTTCTTGGCAGCCGCCGACAGGAGAGAAGTCTTTGGAAGTAAAAATTATTATTTACTACTTGTTAAAGTTCTAAAAAGAAAATACAAATCCTGCTTTCTTTTATTGTACATATTTAACTCTTTGAGTGCCAGAAGCATACGCAAAGCATTGCGTTCCATATCCCTCTGGCACTCAAAGGATTAACCCTTTGAGTGCAAGAGGAACAGCAACGCATTGCTGTGCAATGCGTTGCATACACCTCTGGCACTCAAAGGCCTAAATATGTTCCGCTTTACGTATCTTCTTCTGTGCTCATTTTCTAGCTGTTGATTTCATCTTCCTAATGTTTTTCCCAGCTGCCCCACCTGCCACCGAGTCCAGCCCCTCACATGTTGAGAAAGTCATCGAGCAGGAAGTAACCACGGAGCAACAATCGTCCACCGATAACGAGATTGATCTGAACGATCCCAACAAGTACTGCAAGCTCTGCTGCGCCTCCTTTAACAAGCCCCTGGTGGCCCTGCAGCACTACAATGGGAAAAAACATGCGCGCAACGAAGCGCGGAGAAGAATGATGGAAGAGATGGAGGGAACTGGTCTTCCTGTTGAATCAGGTAATAATAAGAAGAATATGGCATTCCCTGCTGGAAATTCACTAAAAAAAAAAAATTTGCTTATCGTTTGCTTGAGGCATGTGCATTGCATTGGACACCCATCTGGCATTCAGAGGGTTAAAGCAGAGCTAGCAACTCCTTAATAATAAATCCCTGCTTACCTTACTATGGTCTGAAAATAATAATTGCATCTTTGAAGATGATCTGTCCTGGATGTCATGTCTATTGAGGCAGACGTGACAGTTGCTAGCTGGACCATGTGACCTCAGTCTGCTCACTGTACATTATACTCTTAACCCTTTGAGTGCCAGAGAGGTACTCAACGCATTGGTCTGAAATGCTTTGCATACCTGTCTGGCACGCAAAGGGTTAAGGACCATGGGATGTGCATCACACCTTCAAATTCATGCATGATGCCTGTTTCGGTTTAAAAACTGCCAGCAGCCAGCATGTCTGCTTCCATGGACATGACCTCAAGGACTCTGTGAAGGTGGCCAGAACATACTGTAAAGTCTTGGTTATAATGCGCTCCTGTGTATAATACATGGGTGTAAATTATACCCAAGATTTGTTGTTAAATAATTGGTTCATGTGTATAACACACACACCCTGTCCCTCCCTGTACCCCCCCAAAAAAAAAAAAAATCAATGTCCCCCTCAATCTCTCTTCCCTTTTTCGCCCTCCCCCACCTCAATACCATTACATATGTAATGTACCCCTCTTTCCCTCCCTGTACCCACCGCATCACTGGGACCCCCCCCCCCCCCAATCTGGAGGTTGCCATGACACTGGGGCAGGGGGAGGCAATCTTGCATTCGCTGCCCGCTTCCACCAGTACATGTGCCCCACTTTCCATCCTGAACTCCCCTGAAATCCAGGACCCCTCTCTGGAGGCAGCAGCAATCTTGCATTCGCCGCTCGCTTCATCCCCTCTGAAACTCCTCTTCAGAGTGAATTGGTTGAAGGTCCTGACAGGGCATTCAGTTCTCACTGAAGAGTTTAGAGGGAATGAAGCAGGAGGCGAATGCAAGAATTACGCCTGCTGCCCCCAGTGTCATTGCTTCCTCCAGGGGGGGTTCTGGTTGTGTGGTGGATACAGGAAGAGAAAGGGGGGCACATATGTAATGGTATTGAGGTGGGGATGGTGGAAGTGAGCAAAGAGATTTTCTGACTATAGTAAGGCACGTCGGATATTATTATAAGAGAGTGGTAAAACATTTATTTTAGGAAATTTTTTTTAAAGATCCTTTCTCTGTCGTCCAATATAGCTTACAGGTAACTTTGGGAAGGCGACCTTCCCTAGGCAGGAACAGTTCTTGAAAAGAAGTGCAGGGTGGAGCCTTCCTTCTCTCCTTAGCTGGTCACCAGCCAATACCCATCCAGTAAGATTGTTTCTTGAACAAGTAAGGCAAGAGAACAGTTCTGCTATAGTTTTTAGTTATATTAATTGTTTTCTGTTAGATACGGAATAACCACCATTAGGAGGATTTTCATTACTGACATCCCAGTGGTGGAGTGCTCAGTTCCCAGGTGCTGTTGTGGACCTGCCAGCCCTGAGGGGAAAATCTTGCATAACATGTTTTTTTACCTAGAAGTTTCCCACTGAGGCTTCTTCTTTATCAATGGTAATCTGAAGACAGAAGACCTGCTTAAAAAAGGTGAGCAACCCTTTGAGTGCTGAGGTCCACTTGTCCCAAACACAGGGGTCTCCTTTGGAGTTCCCACTACATACTCCTGCACTCATTGGTTTATATGTTTGTCCATTGGGGTTTTGGAGCACTTGGGTTTCTGTGGTAAATTTACCCTTCGTTTGCCATGTTGTATGTCTACCTTTTAGATACACTTTGCTTATTTTCCATTATTTGAGTTCCATGCCTTTAACCCCTTTAGGACCAGCGGTCCCGGGGCATGTGGTCCTTTAAGGACCAGATAGGGAAGTTCGACGTGCCGCCCCACGTGACTGATCACGTGTGCAGTCACTCCGAACGAGGGACTGAAAGAGATAGCTCTGGTCTTGGGGCGATCAACTTCAGTCCTCGTTATTACTCACCGCACTCCACCCTGTTGTTCCTGCCTACTTAAAGGGGCGGTCGCCTTCCCAAAGTTACCTGTAAGCTATATGTACTAAGAGAAAAGGATTTAACAGGTAAGACTAAAATCCTCTTTTTGAATTTAGTCACCATTTCATACCCAGGTACTGCACCTTTTTGTGCATTTGTGCCTTGTTAAACAGCATGATCCCATTTCTATTTTAAATAAGGCTTCAAGCTGTTAAGTAAATAGTGATCTGTCTCTCCCCAAGGTTATTGCACTTGCAGACTACAGCTCCTAGTCATCTGTATGTGCTATTGTGTCTGTCTGTCCTTTGAGTATCTGTAGGTCTCATATGTTTGTGTGTGTGTTCTCTGCTATCTATGAGTATTGCATGTTTAACACAGTTTTATTTTTTCCCTCCCAGCTGTGAATGATGGAAAATATGTATGTCCGATCTGCAGTGTTACTCTCACGTCCATTGAAATGTACCAGTCTCACATGCAAGGAAATAAGCATCAAATTAAGTAAGTGCACGTCTGTCTGTGTACAAGCATGCTAGGACATAAGGAGACTGCAGGAGAGAGGCTATCCAAATGAGTCTAGTGTTTAACCTCTTTGGTGGAAGGGATGTCACAAATGCAGTGAGCTATAGCACAGTCATCTTCTGATAACGATTTGCTTGCTGTGAATGATGGCAATTTTACTCCAAAAATGCTGGAATGATGCCAGTTGCTTATCAATTCTCTATACAGAACATTAATTCTGTTAAAGGGGAACTCTCACCTCCAGTAAACTGCTTCTTATATGAATCGTCGATGGCAATAAATTTTTAGTCGTTTTTTATTTTGGTTTTTGGGGTTTTTTTTTTGTTTTGTTTTGTTTTTTAAATGCAGTATTAACGAGGATATCTACTTTTTAACCCCTTAAGGACCCTTGACGTACCAGGACCGTCACGGTGCTTGAACTACTCAAGGACCGATGACGGTCATGGTACGTCACGTACTTTTTACTTACAGCGCTCTACCGGGAGCGCTGTAAGTAAAAATAGGGCCTGAAATAGACCGCTCCAAGATCGGAGTGATCTCTATCAGGCCCCATAGTGATGTGCCGATACACGTGACAGGTCACGTGAACCGGCGCGTCAAAGTGCCCCTATGCGGTCATTATGGGACGGAAATGTCCCATGACCGCCGGTCCTTAAGGGGTTAATGGAAGTGCATGACTTCACTTTCAGGACAAGCTGCGGTACAGCTCTGTTACAGATCTGTACCGCAGCCTGTCCTGAAGTGACACGCGCTTCCATTAAAAAGCCGATATCTCCGTTAATCCTGCCTTTTAAAAAAAAAAAAAAAAAAAATGTATTGCCATCGAAGATTCATATAAGAAGCAATTTACTGGAGGTGAGAGTTCCCCTTTAAAGGAGAAGTAAAACTTTATTATGCATTCCATAGGACTCTTTCTGCTAACTATAACAAGGGTATTTATAAATTTTATATTTAAATTATTTTATTTATAGCATCAGCATTTTCTGCAGCTCTGTACAAAAGAATAGGATTAGAAATAAGTTTACGTACAATTAGACATTACATAAGATATATAACAGGCATGAAAATATGAGACAAAAAGGTTTGAAGGCCCTACTCTTGTGAGCTTACAATCTAGAAGGCATATGGGATGGTAGACAAATGAGATAAGGGACTGCTTGGAGAAGGGTGATCTATATTTCGCTGCAGCATCCAATAGATAAGTGAAATGGCTAATACCGTAGGGGGAATAGTGAGACTTGCATAAGGTAATGCACAGCTGCAGAAGTCTGGATAGCCGCTTTTGCTGGCCTAGGTAAAAGCATCTCTGAAGAGGTGGGTTTTCAGAGAATGTTTAAAAGGATAGTAATGCTTAAAATGTAAAAAAATATATATGTTGTAGGGTTTATTCCCTGGGTAAAACACTTTGTTTCAAACAACACAGGGAAACGATATGAGGTAAAATGTTACATAAATTGTGCCACCAGGGGAGTAATTTATCTGTTGATGTGTAAACAATGCAATATACAATATGTGGGGAAGACCATTAGGAGCCTTAGGGAGAGAGGGTTAATTTGAGTAACATTTGTAATGCTGATTATCGTTCCAGTGTTGCCATCCATTTTAACTCCTAAAAAATGTGGAATTAACCATTTTTGTGTTCAGGGACTTGAAAAAGTCAGAATGGGAGTGAGGGGGAGCAACTTGGATAATAAGTTGTTGAAGAGAGAGGTGTATTGGATTTTTGAACTGCGCATTAGGCATCCTTTTGGGCTAAATAGAGACTATGATGTCACTTGTTACGTATAATCTATAGGCCTATGCCTGTTATCGTCGTCGTTCCTATACACCTCCCTCTTTATACCTTTTGCCTTAGCTACCCTTATACTGTATTAATAGTGTTGCTACTATTTTTATCACCGATACAGTGTATGTATTAGCTCTTCTTTAATTAAGAGGAACTATATCCTTAACGAGTATGGACATATCTCTTTGTATATATTATGATATATTTCGTTTAATTATTGTTTTTAATTCTAATTTTGGCTGTAGCACTTTGAGCCGCTTCAAATGTTTTGGTGTCGATTGTTCAGTTTGATACTTTGCCTCCTTTGCGGGTTACTTACATTATGTTTTATTGTGGCATTCTGGGCATGGTACTTTCTGCCATTGCGCTACTGTTTGCCGGGAGCGTGTGTGCGCTGTGTGCGGGCATTTAAGGTTGGACATTGTGAGTCGTCTGGCCTTGCCTCTGGCGTGTGTTCGCTTCCGGGGGTTTGGTGGCGCTGTGGCATTAGGATTATGGCTGTGCTCGCTATGCTTTAATATTTGTATGTTGGGTTTATTTTCCGGTAAGGGATGTTATTGGATCTTGCTCTTGACATTTCGATTGGCAGAAGCTGATCATATGGTGTTTTGAACTTGGCTCTTTATTAGACCTGCCCCCTTGATGACGCTGATGATGATCACTGTGTATTGAGTTTGGCATCAGGGTTAGTTAGAGGTGGTCATGTGTTTTTTGAGCCGTGCTCTCTACCAGGTCCGTTTCTGTGACAGTGTGGATGTTGATTGCTGATTGGACAGCTGGCATTTAAATATTGAGCGGTTCACTCTGCTGACATCCAGAGATCATGAGTAAGCATCTTGTATGCGAAAAGCATGGATCTGACATGTGAGGTGTCTTTGGATCTTGCTGTTGTTTAGAGTCATAAGTCTCTCCTTTAATATTCGGCCTGGAAACCTTGAAGGTATTTTTAATTGATGAAATAAGAGCGTTGTTTGTGTTACCAGTCTTCGATTGATCTATCTAGTGGAAGCGCATGAATCAATTGTTTCTCATACTGTTATGGAGCCTATGGGGATGCTCCTTTGTTGCACCCACTTATGATCTGAAGTCTATTCTTTGCCAGTCATTATTTCCAACTGTTTGCCTATTACTGTGGTAGTTACTTTTTATTTCTCTACACAGAAGTTTGAGCCGCTATTTTTCGTGTTTAATGTTGATCAGACATAGCCAAGGAGAGAGAGAAGAGGAAAGTGTCTGAGGGAGGTGCCATCCTCTAGCAGATCCAGGTCCATTAAAAACCTGCACTCGGGTCTGAATCCATCAAGGAGAGAGAGGAGCCCACATAATGGGATGAAGGCCAGATAATACAATCTGAAGCACCACTTTTGAAGTTACTTTTAAAACGGAGCATGTCTGTTGGCAGTAAAATGGAGTGGGGAGGGAGTCACAGCCTACAGAGAGCCTTTTTAGTCATGTACCCTGCCCTGCTGATCAGCGGATACTTTACTCCATGGTCCCTGTGTTCCATTTTGGACAACAGAGAAATTCTTTAACTTTTCGGGCTCTCCACCAAAGCCTCCTCATAACTGAAGGACCGGACTCTGGGGCAGTTTTTGGAGACTCTGGAATGAGGAAACTGGCAGTTTAACTCTGTGTCCAGTGCATTGGAGGGGAGATAGTCACAATGCAATGGGGGGTGTTAATGTTGTGTGTGAAAGGGAGACAGGTGTCAGGGTGTAGGGAAGCCAAGGTGATGTGGTCTGAAGGGAGAGGGCAGGACACCTGGGGGGGCTATTCCTGCAGTGGTTTGCCCAATCACTGCCCCAGTCATCTCTTTACTGAAAAGGCTGGGCATGGCATAAATCCATCAACACATCATGTGACCATTTTTATTTATATGTATGGTAAACCATCCTATATAATAATTTGATAAATGTTTGTTTGTCAGAAGCCGTCATGTGCAGTAGAGATGGCTATGCATGCAGCAGTCATGCGCACTACAGACTGCCAGCGCCGCGGCTGATAACGGAGCGGGGCTCTGAATTTAGACCGTAAAGAGAGGACTGCAGTCTGAATTAGGAGAGCCCCGCTCCGTGGCGCAGGCAGTCTCTACTGTGCATGACTGCACCGCGGCCGTTGCAGGGTGGCACTGTGGCCCGTGTACACGGGCTCTTCAACTAGTTTTCTAAATAAATGCTCTAAAGCTTTTCTTGACAAGTAAAAGAATGTTACACCTTCTGCTATGAGATGCCTCATTCAGAGGTTTTTTTTACACAGCAAATTTTTATTTTATTTAGAGTTTGATATCAACCCTCTGAGTGCCAGAAGGGTACGCAACGCATTGCCAAGCAATGCGTTGCATACCCCTCTGGCACTCAAAGGGTTAACATATTTTGTGGCCATTCAGTTGTAATGGGACTCTTGCTTTTGCAGGCTATGGAATACAGTTTTGCTCTGATACATATATTTAATAAGTATTTACCATCCTTTTATAGAGAAGATTGTGTATTTTCTAAACCCTTTGTTTTTCTCCTTAGAGAAAACATGGTGGCTAGCTTAATGAAAACAACAAAGAAGACTTATAATTCATTCCAAGATGAATTGGCCGACTACATAAAGGTTCAAAAAGCAAGAGGATTGGAGCCTAAAACTCGGTTCAAGCAGGAAAAGGATCTTAATGATAGCGGCGAATACGAAGAGGAGGAACAGGAGAGCCGGCCACCGGCAGGAAACGTGAATACAAAGGGTAATGTCCCTTACAAGTATTTTGATCACCATTCTTCTCCGTATCCTGCATACAATGCTTCACACCCCCCTGATAACAGAGTGCCTGCCTGGTCTCCCCACTGGGAAAAAGTTCCCAGATCTCAAAATACAGAGAAGGGGCAGTACTTTGAGATGCAGAACACCCGCCACAGCTCTCGCACACCGTCCAGTCAGGATTCAAGTGATGACTTGTCATCATCGGGTGAAAGTGGCGGCTCTCACAGAAAAGACAGGAAACCTAAACGAAAGCACCGTAAAGAGAGCAGGCACCGCGACGCCTCCAGAATCAGAAAGGAGGACGAGAGCACCGAGAGGAAGAAAAGAAAGATTGAGGACCCAGATTCTGGGAAAGACGAGAAACAAGACTTCGAGAGAGTAAAGAAAAACGAAACCGAGTCGGTGGCTGTGGACAAATCAAAACACCGGAAAGAGAAGAAAAAGAAAGAGGAACTGTCTGTTGAGAAAGAAAGCAAAAAACACAAGAAAGTTAAAAAGGAGGGGGACCAAAGAACAGAGGAGGAAATTCTGTGGGATGAATCCATACTGGGGTTCTAGAATAAACGTTTTCCGCAGGGTTGTTGGACTAAATGTTGTATTTTTGCATCCAGGCTGGAGTAGCGATTTACATGAAAGCTATAATAATGTTGTGCAAAAAATATATATTGTAGGATTTCTCCTCCTGAGTAAAGCAGTGGTACTCCTGAAGTTATACCTGCTCTATCTTGTTTGATTTGTTGTCTTTTTGTTTTTAAATTTAAAAAAAAAAGTATATAAAAATGACCACTAGGTGGTTCTGTTTCATTAGTTTCTATGGAGAGTTTGTCGATTTACTGTAAATCTTTCCAAAACTGAAATAGAAAGGTAATAACATTAACTACAATACGTTTTCAATATAGAATGTCGGCAGTGAGAGTACCCTTGTTTCTCCCCGCAAGAAAAAACCTACAATATATATTTTTTAAATTAAAAACATTACTATTCCTTTAACACTTAAAGGTCCAGTGTGTGTGTGTGCAATGCATTACACACCTCTGTGGTCCTTCAAAGGCTGACGTGTGAGTGTTGTCAGCAAACAAGTGGGGGGAAAATGATATGTATATTGTGTGTTTACTGTAGAATCATGGGTCCAATAACCAGCGAAAAGCCGAGGACATCTAATATCGTACCATTATGATACTGAAGCTGTGAACGAGATCTGCAGGGGAATAGAGTTAACAGTCTGGCATTTAGAGTTCATCCTGCTGATCTGCCTCACATAAAAGTTTATAATTTATTTTAACTCCTTGGATTCTAGAGAGGTTTCCAACGCATTGTGTTGGAGACCTCTGTAGCATCCAAAACAGTCCTTATTCTTGTCGAATGATACTTACGACTTTGGGTAATTTTTGTTTTCAGCATTTAAAAAAAAAAAAACACTCTTTTAAATTGCTGTTACCCAGCCATTCACATTTTCGTTTGACCCAAATCTTTCAGCTGCTACATAGAAGTTTAATATTACATAACGACGGTGTGTAATATAGTGATGTTGGCTCACTGCAAAGTGGGGAACTTTTCTATCAGTAAAAGAACTATCTAGAATGTGTGCTTGTCACATTTCATTGTGTTTTTCGAGGAGCTTCTGGTCATCATTTCATGTTTTAACCACTAAGGACCATGGAGCCCTGAAGTGCCGGGACCATCACTGGTTCTTTAGGGGAGTTTTCCCATGGCGGTCCTGGCACGTCATGGGTCCTTAAAGATGATGTATCACCCCTATAACAAATTAGCCTGAATAGTTACATTATATAGCGAATATGTAATACATTTTTACAATTTCTTTTTTTAAAGCTCTAGTTGGTCAAAAATGAAGGAATAAACACTGCCCTGCACCTACTTCTGGATAGACTGTGGTTACCAGCTCTCCTCCCATGTTGGAGGCTTTCTTCCTGTAAGTTGGAGCGTTCTGATTGGCAGAGATCGATGTCTAGCCAATGAGAGAGCTCCAGGTTACAAGCAGAAAGCCTCCGTCATTGGAGAAGGCTGGATAGAGGGGAGCAGAGTGACAGACTGTGGTTATACAGCAGTCTATCCGGAAGTAGGTGCAGGGCAGCGTTTATTTTTTTTGACCAACTAGAGCTTTAAAAAAAGAAATGAATAAACTTTTACACATATCTATATAATGAAACTATTCAGGCTAACTTGTAGAGGGGTGATGCATCCCCTTTAAGGGGTTAAGACTCTTGGGCCCAAATTCAGAAATGGAAACTGGAGTTATTTTGGACTAAACCAACTGCACCATATGGGACAAATAAAAAAAAAAAAAAATTAGAATTCCTGTTAAAATAAATTGGGTACCCTTTGGTGCAGTTGGTTTAGTCCAAAATAACTCCAATGTCCTTTTGTTAATATGGGCATTGTGGCCATATCCATCAACCTGAATTGAAAATTGTGCAAACTTCCATTGATTTCAGTGGCCCTTTTAACCACTTGAATGCCATAGCAATCTCCAAAACTTGGCTTCCTAATAATTTGGAGGACCTCTAGCATTCAAAGAGTTAAAAGCCCCATTCGTATCAGTGGGGAATTACATTTTCTCCCTGTGGTGCAGTTGTTTTGCTCCAGAATTGCACCACTTTAACTTGATGAATAAGGCGCTTGGGGTTTCAATAATAATTGTAAAACCGTCCATAAACACTAAGGGCCATATGTTCAAAGACAAAGTGGAGGCATTCTGGGTCAATCCATTTGCACTGTAAGAAAGAGCTATAAAATCCATGGGGTAACCAGTTGAATGGTAGAGAGGTCTCTACTAACACGTTGCTTTGCAATTTGTTGGAGACCTATCTTGCATTCATGGGTTAAAAGACACAGTTATGTTAATGGCAACCTTTATTCTTATTTTCTGTTACTAGCAGTATTGGAACACATGTACCATGGGGTTGAGTCTTTCTTACTGGAGGGCAGGACACAGCACAAAAGACAGGATCTCCCTCCTCTTCCTCCTTCTCAACCTCGCACCTACATCCCAGAATTCATGTGTCCTGCAAAGCAGATGGAGGTGCACTGGCCATCATGTTAGATTTAGATTTTCTTAGGTTTTTATTATTTTTTCTTTCAATATGGGGGCTTTATAGTCCCCCATTATGCAGGATTCCATCACTGGGCTTTTCTGGAGTTGGATTGCCCAGTCCACAGGTGACATGTGTGTACGTTTCTTGCCCTATGTAGGTTTGACAAGTCTTTTTTTCGTGGCTTAGTCTCTCTGAGATTGTGCCCTTACCTTATGATGGGAGTCCAAAGACATAAGATCGATGTAACCCTTGGTGTGCCTTGATCCACTGTATGTCATACTAAGCTATCTTACACTGTGTGTACATATGATATAATTGTCCTTTCTGATAGTTAACCCTTTTACTGCTGTTTCTGTTTATCGTTAGTGTACCTTGGGTTTGGGTTCTTTGGGGGAACTTATTTATGCTCCCCCACTAATAGGACATTCATTTTTTCATTCCCTTCACCCTCATTCAGGTATTCCCTGGGGCGGTTGGGTCTTTTCCTTTATTTTTAATATTAGATTGATTCCTATATAGCGGCTCCTTTAAGAACCAGAGCCTGCCTGCGGCCATCTTTGCTCCATTGATTTATTTAGGAGAAACTTCTTCAGTACATATCTCTACGACCATTTGCACTACAACCATCAGAGAGGGCTCTATCTTCTTGTCTCCTCGTCCTCTTTCATCCAGTCCTCTTCCTGAGTGCCTGCAGAGCACACTATGGCCAGTGACAGTGTAAACAAGGAAGGGAGAAGACTACAGTTCCTATAATGCCCTGTTTCCAGTTCTTTCTTCTGATTGGCTGGCTCACTCACAGGTGGCTGTCTTCATACCTGGCTTATCCTACACAGAGCCTGCCTCTCATTACTCTCTCCTCCAGTTTTACCCTTTAGATATCAGATAAGTACTTTTTTGGTATTTCTTGCTTTAAACTGGGGATAGTCTAGTTCCACTAGGTTTACACACTCTCTCTTGGACATGTCTGACTCTAAGGGGCATATGGGGAAATCCAAGGCTAAGTATTAAGGGGTTTCCCTTACCCCCCCCCCCCCCACACACTCACTGTTCCTCATGCTGTAGTGGTCTTCCAAGATAGTGCTCTGGATCTCTGCCTCTCTTGTGCTGTGGCCCCTCCCACTCCTACCGGCCCATCCAGCACTGAACAAGAGCTTCTTAAAACATTGCTTTCCTCAGTAGCACAAATCCCTTCCTTAGTTCTGGGGGTTCTCCATTCTTTTACGCCTTTACCCACTTTTAAACAGATTAAACCTGTATTCAAGGGGCACACTCTGGTTACTGGGCATCCTCTGAGGAAGAGCTGGACTCAGAGGATGATGAGAACATAGACTCTTCCTTTTCTGCTATTTAGGGGCTCATCAAGTTGGTGTTGGAGACCCTTCACTGCAGATGGGGTATCTACTTCTCCGGACATTTTCCACAGGCTCAGGAAGGATTCCTCTGTAAGAACACTCTTGATCAGATCATTATGGATGAGTGGAAAATTCCTGATAGACTTTTCCTTAATAAACACTTCTATAAGCTATACCCTTTTACAACTAAGGTTCTGGCACAGTTGGCTTCAGCCCCTGCCATTGTCTCTCCCCCCCCCCCATCTTGTGCTTTGAGAAGAATATTGCCCTTCCCTTGGTGAATGTCTCGGGACTCTAGGATCAGGCTGATAAGACATTTGATTCATTTAGGTCACTGGTGCAGCACAGAGGCCTATTTTTAGCTCCGCCTGGGTCAATAGGGCTATTGCTGTGTGGGCTAACCAGAAGCTATGCCGGCTGATGTCCCTAAGGAGGACACTCTGGTTTTGGTAGCCAAGATCATGGAAGCCAATGCCTAAATCACTAAGACTTTGTTTGATGCTGTCTGATTTTCTGCTAAATCAGCATTTTCTGTTTCTGCACGCTGCACCTTGAGTCTTAAAATTTGGTCTGTAGACCAGTCTGCTAAAAGTCACAGGTGTCCTTGCCTTTTCAGGGAAAGGCCCTCTTTGGTCCTGACCCAAAACAAATCGTTAGTGATGCTACTGGTGGTAAGAACACTTTGTTGCCCCATATTTCCACCAAGCGCTTCTTTCTTGCAAGGAAGCTGCTTGTATTCTGTGTCTCCCCCCCCCCCCTCCAATCTGTGGAGCAGAAGGCGAAAACCCCTCGATCAGCTGAAAAGTTTGTCAAACCAACCTCCTCATGGCTTGCAGAATCCTGATCCATCATTGCCTTTAGGGGACCGTCTCCACCTTTTTCAAGATGCCTGGAATGGTATCTCATAGATTTCAGATCCCTTCCTCCATATCAGTTCTTTTCCTCAAAGGTTTTAAGGAACCCAGAAAAAGTGAGACTTTTCCTCTGCTAGAAAATACAGGTTCTGCTGCTGGTCCCAGCCAAAGAATGGTTTTGAGGTTTATAGTCCAACCTTTTTGTGGTTCCCAAGGAGGATAGTGGCTTCCGTTGTATCCTAGACCTGAAAATCTCTCTCTCTCTCTCTCTCTCTCTCTCTCTCTCTCTCTCTCTGTCTCTGTCTCTCTGTCTCTCTCTCTCTCTCTCTCTCTCTCTCTCTCTCTCTCTCTGTCTCACTCTCTCTCTCTCTCTCTCTCTCTCTCTCGTGTCCTGGGTCAGTTGGTTTCTGCTGTGGAAGCAGTCCCCTACTCCTAGTTCTACATGAAGGGACATCCTCCAGATATGGTACAGGTACCCAGAACATCTCTCCCATTAGCTGACCCTGTCGCTGGAAGCCAGGGAGGATCTTTAGTGGTGGCTTCATCAGCCACACCTGTTGAGATGCATATCCTTTGTGATTCTAGAGTGGACATCGGTGATAACGGACGCCAGCCAAAGAGAGACTGGTGCTCCATCCTGGATCACTTGATCCTCATTAGAGAAAGATTTAGGAGTACCGATAGACAATAGACTTCACAGCAGTGTGCAGAGTAAATAGGGTACTAGCCTGCATAAAAAGAGGTGTAGAAGCAAGTGATGCTAATGTTATCCTACCTCTATATAAATCATTGTTTAGGCCTCATCTAAAATATGGAGTACAATTTTGGGCACCAGATCTTCCAGAACTGGAAAAAGTGCAGAGACGTTCAACAAAGCTGATATAGGGATTGGATGATCGGAGTTATAAAGAGACTAGCCAAACTGGCTTTGTTTACATTAGAGATGTCTAAGGGGTGATATGATTACCATTTACAAATACATTTCAGGTCAATGCAAAGAACTATCCAATTATTTACGGAAATAGCTGAGCTAAGAACAAGAGGTCATCCATTAAGACTAGACGAAAGGAGCTTTCGACTAAAACAAAGGCAGGGATTTTTTTTTTACAGCAAGGGCGGTAAAGCTGTGGAATTCTTTGCCTCGGGATGTTGTACTTGTAGATAATCCAACTGCTTTCAAAAAAGCAATGGATGCCTATCTAGTACAGAACAATATTGACAATTATAACAGATGGCCTCAATGCAGATAGGTTGTTGATCCAGGGAACTATCTGACTGCCATTTAGAGTCAGGAAGGAATTTTTTTACCCACTTGGATCTAAATTGGAAATGACTTCAGGGTGTTTTTTGCCTTCCTCAGGATCAAAAGGACTGTTTTTGGCATGGGCTGGACTTGATGGACGCATGTCCTTTTTCAGCCACGTCAACTATGTTACTTGGGTGTCGTGGACAAGGGAGGAGAGTCTACTGTCCTGCAACATTCTGGAGCTCGAAGCAGTTCGTCTGGCTGTCTTCCATTGGTCCCAGGTTCTCACGGGGACTCCATGGAGAGTTCAATCAGACAATGCCGTACATCAACCATCAAGGGGGTATCCGCAGAGAGACAGCATGGAGGGGGTGGAGGATCTCCTCTCTTGGGCAGAAGCATTCTCAGCTGTAAACGTTCCAGGAGTGGAAAATTTACTGACAGACTTTCTCAGTTGTCAAGACGTAGAGCTAAGAAACTTGGAAGCTCCATCTGGAGATGTTCTACCTGATAGTTCAACACTGGGGCGTCCCAGCAAATAGACCTGATGGTATTCAGGGAGAACCGGTAGGTTCTAACATTCCATGCTCGAATGAGAGATCCTCTCTCCTTTGTAATTGAAGCCATGTCCATTCCATGGAGTTTTCACTTGGCCTATTATTTTCCTCAATTCCTTTTACCCCAAGGGTGATCTGGAAGAACAGTATGGACAAGGTTATGGTTATTCTAATCTCTGCATTCTGGCCCAGGAGAGCATGATTTGCAATCATCAGTTTTTCCATTCAGGATCCAGTTTGGCTGCTGCCTTGACCAGATCTGTTGCTTCAGGACCCCCTTTGGTACGAGGATGTGGAGAGACTGGCCTTGAAGACATGGCTCCTGAGGATGCCATTCAGAAGTGAAAATGTTTTTCCGATAATGATGTCTGCACCATGATCCAAGCTCAGAAGATGGCCTCCATTTTCCACAGGTGGTGTGCAGACAAGAATTTGTCCTCACAGATCTTTGACCTTCTCATGGTGGTGTCCTCCTTTCAGGATGGAGTCAATATGGGTCTCTGAGTTCACTCAAGGTTCAGATCTTAGTGCCCTCTGTTCTTTTTCATGACATATCATTGTCATCCTGGAAACTAAGACTTTTCTACGGGAGATGGCTAATGCTTTTTACTCCTTTCAGGATCCAACACCCCCATGCGAAGATGGCTTTTCTCCTGGCAGTTGCCTCTGTCCAGAGGGTTGCAGAGTTGCAAGTTCTGTCTTGCAAGCTTTCTTACCTGTTTTTTCACCAAGATAAGGCTGTACTTAACAGGAGCTTCTTCCCAAGGTAGTCTCCGAGTTTCACATCAATCCAGAGATAGGCATGCCTTCTTTTTGTCCTGATCCTTCGTCCATTCAGGAGAGGGATATTCACCTGTTGGATGTTGTGCATGGCCTTAAAGAGACAGTAAAGTCTGTAAAAAAGTGTTGGCAAAATGATAGGTACAATTAAAAAATACGTAATGCCCTGATTCCTATCTCTCAAACCTTTATGGTTTGGGAGATATAAGAAAATAAAGTCCTCCGTTCCCTCCCTCTTCTCATGCGTCAGCTGTATAGCTGACAGCATGAGATCCTGCTTCCGGGACCAAACAGCAGCTCTTCAGGAAAACTCACATCGAGATACCTAACTATAAATACTTAATCGGTGTGGTCTATAACGTGTGCCTGGTTTGCAAGCACACGTTGTAGACCATTCCGATGAAGTATTTATAGTTAGATATCTCGAGGACAGCGCCCCTGAAGAGCCGCGTCTTGTCGGCCGACCAGATTCTACCACTGACAGCTTTACAGCTCGTCAGGCAGAAAGGGGAGGGAACGGAGGACTTTATTTTCTTATATCTCTCAAACCATAAAGATTTGCGAGATAGGAATCAGGGAATTACGTATTTTTTAATTGTGCCTATCATTTTGCCAACACTTTTTTATGGACTTTACTATCCCTTTAAGGTTTATGTGAAATGCACTAAGCCTTTCCATGAGACTGTTTTCTGTGTCATCCAATATAGCTTACAGGTACCGTGTGGAGGCGACAGCTCCTCCCAGTAGGCTGGAACAATTCTTCAAAGAAGTGCAGGGTTGGAGCCTCCCCCTTCTCTATATCAGGCTACCTAGCCACTCCCCTCTCCAGATAGATTTGTTCCATCACCCTAGTATGAAGGCTGAGAACAGTTCTGTTTACTTTTTAAATTCTTCTATTTTTATTAGATATGGGGTGTCAAAATTCGCCCATTACTGCCTTCCCCTGGAGAATTGCCAGTTAACGGGTGCTCTTTGTGGACCCTTACATCCCTGAAAGAGTCACAATGGTTATCTGAAGTAAGAAGATCTGTAAAAAAAAAAAAGGTGAGCAACCCTATGAGTGCAAAGGTCCACTTTTCACACAGTTTCTCTCTGCACAGGGGTCTTTCTGGAGTTCTTTATAACTCATGACTCATGTTTTCTATCTTTCTGTTCTGGGGTCTTTGGAGCATTTTGGGCCATTTTGTGGTATTTAACCCCTTCCCTGCCATGTTCGTTTGGGTTGAAGGACTGCTTTTGTATTTTGTTTTGGGATTCATGAGTTTTTATTAATTACTATATGTTCTATATGTGTATTAGAACTTTTTAGTCACTTTTTTGTGTTTTTCGCTTTATTTGAATTCCGCACCTTTAAGAACGCACAGACTGCTTTGGGATGTATCTCTGCAACCACACCATGTACAAAGTTCAGAGAGGGCTCATTCATCTTGTCTCCCATTGCCCTTCAATCCGGTTCACATCTTCAGTGTTTTGTGGTGCCCAGGCCCTGCTTTTGGGTACTTTTCCTTAAGAGAAACAACATTGCCCATATTGGGGCTTTTCTCTGATACGCTCTGAGTTTGGACACCATTTTCTTTCTCTTCTGGGCTTAGTATCCTATGCAGGGCTTGGATTCCTTTAATCTGCTCCACAGGTTAACTCTTCGTCTGCCAGATAAGTTTGATTTAGGCTTTCTGGGGTGATTTTCTTCTGCAGTTGACCCCCCCCACCACCACCTTGCTTAATGTTCCTCATACCAAGAAGGGCTTCCCAAAGAGTACTCACGTCACTTATGTCCCTCATGCTGTGGCCCCCGTGTCTCTGCCAGGGCCCTCCAGACATGAACAAGAGCCACATTGGGCCAAGGACTCTATAGTACAGTTTCTTCTTTCCCTTCACGGGGTCCTCCAGTCCTGGAAACCCCCCACATTGTTCAGGTTTGTGGCCTCTAAGGCTCCTGGCATTCCTGATCTTTCTGATTCCTCTGAGGAGGATTCATTTGCGGGGTCAGAGGATGGTGTGTGTTCAGAAAGGGCTTCTTCCCTGTTTCATGGCGACCCCTTTGAGGCTGACCCTGGACCCTCTACTGAGGGTCTCATGAAGGCTGTTTTGACTACCCTGCACATTCCTGTTAACCCTGTAGAGACTCAAGCTACATCTGATGTCTTTCAAAGGTGCAAGAAGTCCTGTACTGTGTTTCCTCCTAATCCTACTCTGGATCAGGTTATCCTGGAAGATTCCAGAAAAGCATCTCTCTCTATCCAAAAGATTCTCTAAGGTGCACCCCTTTTCTGATGCAGCTTTGGCTCCTCAGGTTGATCCCCCTATTTGCAGACTCTCCAAATCCACTGCCTTACCCCTAGCAGATGCTTTAGAGCTTAAAGGCATAGTAATCTTTCATAAAAACAGCATCTCCAATTAATCTTCATAGTATATGAGCCATAGAGAGTGTTATTTCAATACTGTCAGAGTTGTGGTTCAAGAGTAATTGAATGATAAAGTATCCCCCTCCTACCCCATTTACCTAGTGTAAGCCATCTCTCCTCAGATGTGGAATCTGGTCCATAGATCAGACAGATAACAGGGGACCGTCTTCTTTCTGTGAGAATAATGAAAACCCTGACCACCTTGACTAGTTTTTCATTTTTTTCCCCTCATCTTAATTGAAGATTGTCCCTCTCTGCAGTCCGGTTGGACACACCCCGCTGCTCTGAGCTGAGCAGTGTTACATTGGTAAAAGGGGCAGGAGGGGGATACTTTATCATTCAATTACTCTTGAACTACAATTCTGACAGAACTGAAATAACACTCTCCAATGCCCAAATACTATGATGATTAATTAGAGATGCTTTTATTATGAAACATTACTATCCCTTTAAGGATTTAACAGCTAGGAAGCTGGAGGCTATCCTGAAGTCTGCCTCTGCTGCCATAGGTGCATCCTTGAGGCATACCTTGACTCCCACATGAGTTAATAGAGCCACAGCTGTTTGGACTGTACATATGACTGATGCTGTCTGCAAAGGTGCCCCTAAGGAGTACATTTTGGCCAACATGTCTTAGGCTCAGCACTATTATTGATGCCCTGTTTGATGCTGTCAGGCTTGAGGCTAAGGATTCTGCCTTTTCTGTTGCTGCCAGACGCACATTGTGGCTTAAGATTTGGTCTGCTGACCTAACATCTAAGAAATCGCTGATTTCTCTTCTCTTTCAGGGCACATCTCTTTTTGGGCCTAAACTGAAGAATATCATCAGTGAAGCCACTGGGAGTAAGAGCACCTTGTTGCCTCAGGTCCCCAGATGCAATCCTCAGACGAGGAATCATTATCTTTTTTCGTCCCCACCAAAGAGAAGCGCAAAGGCTGAATCCAGTTGGGTCTCAGGCCAGCACACCCAAGCCCAGGCAGCAGTGGAGGTCAAAACACACCACCTCCAGGCCCAAGTCCACCAAACCTCCTTCTGCATGACTCTCCGAATCCTGGTCCTCAGCTCCAGGTGGGTGGTCACCTGCAACATTTTTCAAGTACTTGGACAGGCTCTGTTGCAGATCAGTGGGTATTACAGGTGGTTTCAGGAGGCTACAGGATTCCCTTCACTTCCCTACCTCCCTTCAGATTCTTCCCTTTTCGCTCCCCTCAGGGACAGGAAAAGCTCAGTCTTTTCAATGGGGGCGATTCAGGCTCGCTTGAAAAGGGAGTCCTGACTCCAGTTCCTCAGAAGGACGGCGGCTGCCACCCTATTCTGGATCTCAAGTATCTCAGTTCGTTTGTGGTCTGTACTGACTACAAGACGGAGTCTTCGCGCTCTCTCATTGCGGCGATGTGTCCAGGGGAATTTCTGGCCTCTTTAGATCTGCAGGATGAGTACCTGCACATTCTGATTCATCTGAACAGTCAGAAGTACCTCAGGTTTGCTTGCGCCATGGGGCACTTTCAGTTCACTAGTCTGCCCTTTGGTCTCACCACTGCTCCTCAGGTGGTCGCACGGGTCTTAGGGGTATTGACAGCTCACCTGCACAATAAAGGGATTCAGGTGACTCCATACATGGACGACCTTCAGGGATCTCCTGGACCGCCAGGTCCAAGACTGTGCTCAGATCCTACAACATGGATGGATTCTGAATATGGACAAGTCTCCTGCACGCCCTTCTCAGGACCTGGTTTTCCTCAGTCTCAAGTTCGCCCGTCAGGGCATAGTCGATCTGACGACCCAGGTGTCCCGAGCTCTGGAGTGGACCTCAGCCCCGTTACGCAGTTCTCTCCCCTTGTGGGCAAAATGATATCTACCTTGGGGGAGGTTCCGTTCTTCATGGCGCACACCAGGGAGCTTCAGAGGTTCACTATCCAGGCTTGCTGGGGGAATCCGGATCTTCTGGATCATTTGGTCTCTCTTCCACAGGTGGTGACACTGGACCTTCTCTGTTGGTTGGACTGCTCCAACCTGAGGAAGGAACTTGGATCAATTCTCCACGCTTTGGTGTGCTGGTCCTGTCATCTGAGGGGTTGTCCACTCCGTGTCCAGTAAGACAATGCAACGGCCATGGCCTACATCAACAAGCAAGAAGGCACAAGAAGCGCTTCTTCTTGGACAGAGATCAGGGCTATTTTGGCCTGTGCGGAAGAACACATTCCTGCCATCTCCACTGTGCACATTCCAGGCATAGAAAATGTCTTGGCAGATGTTCTCAGTCACCAGACGGTGGACCCTGGGAAGTGGGAACTCCATCTGGAAGTTTTTGACCTGTTGGTGCAGAAGTGGGGTCTCCCTTGGATACTCCTGATGGCCACCAGGGACAACCGGAAGGTTCAGATCTTTTGCTCTCACTGGAGGCATCCTCAGGCATTCGCAGTGGATGCTCTGTCCATTCCTTGGCGCTTTCATCTAGCTTACATCTTCCTGCCTCTTCCTCTCATCCCCAGGGTGTTGAGGAAGGTTTGGATGGATGGAGCAGCGGTCATTCTGATCGCCCTCTACTGGACCAGACAACCTTGGTTCCCAGAACTGCTGGCTTTCTGTTCAGGATCCATTTCCTCTGCCACACAGACCGGATCTCCTCCTTCAGTGTTACCTCTGGAGCATCTGGCTTTGACGGCATGGCTGTTGAAGCCTCCATCTTAGGGAGGAAAGGCTATTCCTCTGCGGTTCTCTCCACTATGATCCATGGTAGGAAACCAGTTTCCTCTATGGCCTTCCATAGGGTTTGGTCCATTTTCCATGCTTGGTGTGTGGACAGGGATCTGTCCTCACAAGAGTTTTATCTCCCGACCATCCTGTCCTTTTTGCAGGATGGCATGAACAAAGGTCTTAGCCCTAGCTCCTTGAAGGTGCAGACCTCCGCGCTCTCTGTATTCTTCCAGAGACATATTGGCAGATGTCAGTCTTGTGCCTTATAGCTCTTTAACTGTTGAGGCCTGTTGGCTCTTGTTTTTGTGTGCTGTGCTCTGTTATTCATTGTCCGTTGACTCTTATGTTAGTTTGGGTGGTTCTGTGTCCTGGTTAGTCCTAGGGGGACTCTGGTATCATTGGGGACTGGCGCTTGGTCCTTTCCTTCTCGCCCATGGGAGCTCAATGTTGGTATAACCCCATGGTACCTGTAAGCTATATTAGAATACAGAGAAAAGGGGACTT
Source organism: Rhinophrynus dorsalis (assembly GCA_037306005.1). NCBI lineage: Eukaryota > Metazoa > Chordata > Amphibia > Anura > Rhinophrynidae > Rhinophrynus > Rhinophrynus dorsalis. The sequence goes on from CM074718.1 coordinate 36,503,362, forward strand.
TAGTCTTACCTGTTAAATCCTTTTCTCTTAGTCCATATAGCTTACAGGTCTCTCCCACCAAATGAAAGAGACCGTGCTAGGTTTCCTGTGGCTGGACGTGAGAGTCCTGTTGGGTCATGCTCATGCTCACATGAGTTTTCTTTCTTGCTATCTAGCTCAGTAGGTTTAAAATTTATCTGGAGAAGGGAGTGGCTAGGTAGCCTGATATGGAGGAGGGTGAGGCTCCACCCCTGCACTAGTTTGAAGAATTGTTCCAGCCTACTGGGAGGAGCTGTCGCCTCCCTATGGTACCTGTAAGCTATATGGACTAAGAGACAAGGATTTAACAGTTAAGACTAAAATCCTCTTTTTGTTTTCCCAGGGTGGTCTAGGGCATGGCAGGCTGTTTCCATGGTGCCCATTGCCTCTTGATTTAAGGCTACCATAGCCAATTATATGTGATCAGGCAGAAACTGGTTCCCTTCAAGATTGTGGGGCATTCTAACAGATCTCTCTGTGCTACTTGGTTCTACAAGAACCTGGGCTCAGCTGAACAGCTATGCAAGGCTGCAACTTGGTTCTCCTTGCATACTTTCAGCACACTAGCTCGTCAACGTCTTGGCCTTGGCCGAGGTCCGCTTTGGCTGCAAGGTGTTTCATACAGTCTTGCCTGATTAATGATCTCTTCTCTTTTCTACTGGCAGTTGTTGTTCAGTAGTTTGTAAGCCCTGCTGGCTCTTGTTTGGTGTGCTGTGCTAGTTATTTGGTTCTAAATAACCGTAGGTGTCAAAGGACAGATTGGTCCCAGGGATCTCTGGTATCATGGGGAGGTGTGGGTGTTCTTTTCTCCTTGCTGTCCCCAAAATCTTGGGATACTTTGGTATATCCTCACGGTACCGGTGTTCTATATTGGATGTAACAGAAAATAGGATTTTAGTGTTCTTGTTAAATCCTTTTCTCTTTAGTCCATATGGAGCACAGGTCACCCACCCAGAGGAAAGAAAACGTTGCGGTGCTGATTTCCTCGGCACATGAGTCCTCTTAGGAACTTAGTCTTGGAAGATTTTCTTCTCTTCTTCCCCGCTGACTACTTTTTGTGTGGCTTCAGTCACATTAATTCTGGGAGCTGGTAGGTGGGGGAGGAGGGTTGAACCTGAGGAGGAGGAGGAAGTCTGCACCCCAAAGACCCTGTATTTTGTGATGTACCCTACCCTCCAGGAGGAGAGACTCAACCCCATGGTGCTTTTGTTCCATATGGACTAAAGAGAAAATGATTTAACAGGTAGTAACACTAAAATCCTTTTTTGCAATTCTTTTGCCCCAGAATTACTCTGTGTAAACAAAGGCTCTGAACCTAGCAACATGTAAATATGGTTTCTAAACAAAGTTCTTCCCTTGTAAAAATCCTCTGATTCCTGTGTGTGTTCCTAAGGGGTTGGATGTATGTGTCCTCAGGATAGCGAGCATCACAGTCTGTTTCTACAGGGTATGAAAAGAAACAAACGACCTCACTGCTCCATCACTCCACTTCAACATGCGTGCAGCTCGTTATCTGAGCATTCTCAGTTGGAGAAAAGTGGATTAGGAAGGACATTTTTCATGCTCTTGTAGCACCCAACCCTTAAAGGAATAGTAATGTTTCATAATAAAAGCAGCTCTAATTAATCATCATAGTATTTGGGCCTTAGAGAGTGTTATTTCAATTCAATCAGAGTTATATTCAAGAGTAATTCAATGACAAAGTATCCTTCTCCCGTCCCTTTTACTGATGTAACACTGCTCACCTCAAGGCAGCAGGGAGGGACAATCTTCAGTTAACCCTTTGAGTGCCAGAGGGGTACGGTATGCATTGCAAAGCAATGCATTCCGTGCCCCTCTGGCACTCAAAGGTTTAAGATAAGGGAAAAAGCTGAAAAATTTGTCAAAGGTGGGAGGGTTTTCATAGTTCTCACAATAAAAATATTGACCCTTGATGTGAGCTGTCTGGTCTATGAACCAGATTCCACATCTGAGGAGAGCAGTGTTACACTAGGTAAAAGGGCCGGAAGGGGGATACTTTATCAATCAATTACTCTTGTACTATAACTCTGACAGTATTGAAATAACACTCTTTGGCTCAACTGCTATGAAGATTAATTGGAGCTGCTGCTTTTGTGAAACATTACTATCACTTTAAACACACACACCCTTTCTTCTCTCTTTCGGTCTGTCTCTCTCTCTCTCTCTCTCCTTCCTTCCCCTTTTTTTCAAAACTTATTTACATGTTGTATACTTTTTGACAACATTAAACTATACTATGTCTGCTTCTATAGGAGAAGACTGTTTAAAAAAAAAAAAAAAAAAAAACTTGGGGAGGGGAAGCCCACTGCTTGAAAACCACAAGCTTTACTTGCTGCACTATCATCCCCCATACACCCTGGTAAGTTAACCCTTTGAGGATCAAAAGGCACATAATGCATTGTAAATAGCAATGCACTGAACACTCCTTTGGTCCTAAGGGGTTAAGAATAAAACATTCATATTACAATGGTTTATCATCACTTTACAAGGAACGAGTTGCTCCTAATGTGGGACTGTATTACACTTGAGACGAATATTACATAGGGAGTAAAAAGTATCCAATAAAACACTAATTAGGAGAATTAATTCACTTTGTGCAATTGCATTTTGTTAAAGGGATAGTAACACTTAACCTTTTGAGTGCCAGAGGGGTAAGGAAAGCATTTTTTTTTTTTTGGCAATGCGTTCTGTACCCCTCTGGCACTCAAAGGGTTAATATTTAAATATATAGTAGGGTGCCTCCACCTGTGTAAAACAACGGTATTCTCACTGCTGTTGCTACACCATCCTGTGAACAGCTCTGGTCTGTAGACCATAAATCTCACTAGGATGATGTAGTAACAGCGCCACTGTACAGTGTCAGGCCATTGTGATACTGCACCTAAAAATTTAAGTTTGAGCTCTAATAACGTTTGAATAAACCACCTCTCAGCAGTGGGAGTTACCAGTGGTTTACTCAGAAGGATGAACCCTACTATATATATATATATATATATATATATATATATATATATATATATATATATATATATATATATAATATCCAAAAGACAGGCACTCACGCTGAATCATTATAAAAATACCGGGTGCCACATATAAATACAATATATTGAAGAGTAATGTGCGCTCTCGGATTTACATAACAAAAACCAATTTAATGTTATACAAAAGCTTTTAAAGCATTAAATTGGTTTTTGTTATGTAAATCCGAGAGTGCACATTTCTCTGCAATATATATATATATATATATATATATATATATATATATATACACACACACACACACACACACACACACACACACACACACACACACACACACACACACACATACATATTAAGTGTTACTATCCCTTTAAATCGGTCTTCTGGAGCACACTTTGTGGTTAACCCTGTTAGTTCCAGATGCAATGCATTGCGTACCCCTCTGGCTCTCAAAGGGTTAATCGGCTGTAGAAAAAGTCCCAAAAAACACACCTTCGAAACAACTAAGTTTGACAATTACACTTGACATCATGAAGGTTTCTGATCGGGGGAGCTGAATTTATCCTTTTGCCAGCTCTATAGCTCAAGTGTCAAATAATCTCAATAATAATAGTAAAGAATACCCCCAATGTAAAGCTTTTTTGATGTTATCTTATGACCGCTTCATTGGGATATTTACTACAATATAGTTCTACTGGTCCTTCAGCTCTCCACAGCGTAAAGAAATGATCAAATAATAATGTGCATTAGACACCTGTTCTGCTTATATGTAGGATGGCTACTAATATCCTACGAATCTACTCATTAGCGTTATCATATGTTAACGCACTTCCTGTCCTATTTTACCCAGTGAGGTATGCAAAGGGTTACAGCACAAAACACTACTGCGGTGATTCTCAGTTTTGGTCCTCAGGGCACACTAACAGGTCAGGTTTTAACTGTGTACCAGAGGGGTATCCATCGCATAATCTCTCGCTCAAAGGGGTTAAAGGGATATTAATGTCAGAAAAAAAGTATTAGCGATATGTTAGATACAATTAAAAGAGAATACTTGCACTTATTCGTATCTCTCAGACTGTTATGGTTTGAGAGATACAGGAAAATAAAGTTCTCCGGTCCCTCCCCTTTCTGCTTGATGAGCTGTAAAGCTGTCAGAAGCAGATTCTGGTTCCTGGATCAGACGTGGCTCTTCAGCAGCGCCGATATAACTATATCTAAAGATAAATACTTCATCAGAATGGTCTACGTCATGTGCTTGCATACTAGGCACACGTTGTAGACCATTACGATGAAGTATTTATTTTTAGGTATCACTACATTGGCACTGCTGAAGAGCCGCCGTCTGATCCAGGAACCAGAATCTGCTTCTGACAGCTTTACAGCTCATCAAGCAGAAAGGGGAGGGAGCGGAGAACTTTATTTTCCTATATCTCTCAAACCATAACGGTCTGAGAGATACGAATAAGTGCAAGTACTCTCTTTTAATTGTATATACCATATAGTTAATACTTTTTTTCTGATATGACTATCCCTTTAACTCCTTAACGATCGGCTCGGAATGGTCAGTTAAGGACCCTGGAGCATTTTTTTTATTTTTATTTTTTTTTCCTCCTTCCGTTTCTGGACTCCCTGAATGGCGTGCAGCCGCGTGGGGAGCCCAGAATTCCATGACGGTCATACTACGTCATGGGTTGTTCAGTCAGATTTACCCATGACGTCAAGGGTCGTTAAGGATAACCCTGATTAAACACAGTTGGGGCAATCACAATGCTTGCGGCAATGATCACACACCTGTTCACAGGGATATCTTGGGAACTTGCACTGCTTGTGTGCCCAGTGTTGAGAGATTCTGTATTACTGATTCAGGTTAAGGTTATGTGAAGATTCAATTCTGGGCTGTCTATGAGCATTTTAGGCCCTCCCTAAGCTTATTCAGTTGTGTAAGATCAACATTTCATGCTGGAGAAGTAGCCTTGCAACTTCAGATGCCTGTTGTAATTGCTCGATGTTGTATGTTGGCAAATAACCTGAATTAAGTTTTTGCTAAGGAGCAAAATTCAGTGTTATTTTAATCCAGTCTTTGTTAGCACTTAGTCTTGCCTAGGTATAGGTTATTATACTGCTGTCATTATCTAATTAATGTATCTGCAAATTCATTTATTTACTGTTCTCTCTTAATTTTGTATATAGCTTTACAGTCTCAAAATAAGCAGATACTCTCTGAATAATTTAGACAACCGCACCCATGTTTTCCAGAATCATGTCATTTCACATTAATAAATGCTACAGTCCAGACTACAACAGTTACCATGCATAACATGTCTGCTCTAGGAAAAGCTCTTATTAAGAGCTACTTAAAGGGATAGTAATGTTTCATAATGAAATTAGCTCTAATTAATCATCATAGTATTTGGACTTTGGAGAGTGTTATTTCAATTCTGTCAGAGTTGTAGTTCAAGAGTAATTCAATGACAAAGTATCCCCCTCCCACCCCTTTTACTGATGTAACACTGCTCAGCCAGATCAGAAGGGAGGTGCCCAGGTAGACTGCAGAGAGTGACAATCTTCAATTAAGATAAGGGAAAAAGCTGAAAACTTGTCATGGGGGTCAGGGATTTCATTGTTCTCATAGGAAGAAGATTGTCCCCTGCTGTTATCTGTCTGGTCTATGGACTGGATTCCACATCTGAGAAGCGATGGCTTACACTAGGTAAAAGGGGCGGGAGGGGAAACTTTGCTTGTGAATATCTCTCAAACCATAAAGGTTTGAGAGATAAGACTTATATCGTTCTTCATGTTTTTTTAATGCCTATAAAATAAAGATAAAATGAAGTATTACTATCCCTTTAATCCGATATGTATAGTCACTGTTTAAAACCCAAATCTGGGCATGGTCCTTGAGGTGTGGCTGGTGGTAAACATAAGTGTTATGTTTGCTATGCAGAGAAAATGTTACTTCTCTCTTTTACAAATAATACATTTAATCAGAAAACATATCATTCTACACTACAGAGAGGCAGTGTGGATTAATTTTCTTTGCAGAAGCACAGCCGTTAATGCGATGTGTTTGGGACAGATGTAACATATTTGCCCAAATATAAGCTGAGGTTCTTTGGAAGTTTAGCCTGAAAAAAGTCCACTTCTTCAATTTGAGATTGTCCTATAATTGGGTGCTGACTGTCAGTACAGTAAAATATCTGATCCAGCTAGCAGCACAGTAGAAGATCTGCCCTTCCCTCTATCTCATATTTTATATCCAAGAGGTAGTGGCAGGATATCTGTCCAGTTGGTAGAATGTTTGAATTTGCCTTCCACCTTCCTGCTTACTCTCCGGGTCCTGCCAGGATCTGTCTTTCAGTGAGCAGACTCATAACTGGACATGACTGTGGAAGAGACACAACACACCCAGTTTTGATTCTGCACATTGAAACACAGGTTTTAAAAGGGCCTAGAGACTCAAGGAAGAACGTGGGTGGCAAATTCAAACATGCCTTCCACTAGACAGATATTCTACTGCTGCCTTCTAGTTTGGAGGGCTAAAGAAGGATAGATCAAGGGTGAAGAGGGGTAGGGAGGTCAAATAAGTAAAACCTTATATTCACGCCTTTTTCTGTTTTGTCCATTGTGGAACACGGGAACCTAAAGCAAAGTGCTCTTCTCAGGAGAGCAACCGTGCTGAATCTTTTCTTAGGTTTTTATAATTTTCTTTCTCATGGGGTGTTTCTTGTTGTCCCATTAGGCTTGCTCCTTTTACCTGTTATGCTAGTACTCAGAACATAACTTGAAGCTGACTTTTAACCTGGACCTAGAGATCAGTTTATGGATGGCTAGTACAGTTAAACTGCCACTATTCTTTTCCTTCCCACAAAGGACCCAGAACAACAGAAGATCAGAGTTGCAGATGATCAAGGTCCTGTAAGTATGTCATGTCCCTGTCAGCTTGTATGTTGTGTTGCATGGCTCACTGTTGCACTTAAGCCACTCTATTTTACTTTATTTAAGTTTATTATTATTACTGGGACCATTGTTCTTTTAAGGCACTGTGCCAGCGGCCACTTTCTTGGATATGGAACCATGGCTCCTTTCTGCCATCTTGCGGCATTGGGTGGGCTCCGGACCATGGGACTGGCACAGTGGTGTGTGGGCTTCTCTTTTCTTCACTTGGCTAGGGTCCCTCATCACAGCGTTCAGTGCTACTGGTTGGAGAGCCACTGTACCATGTTTGTTTTTATTCTGTTCTCTTTCATTCTGTGTGGAACACAGAAACCATGGGGTAAAGTCTCCTCCTTCAGGAGGGCAGGGCACTTCATCAGAAGAGCTCTCAGAGGCAAAGACTCCCTCCTAAATCCACTTTACCCCTACCTTGACTTTCTGAGTATTAAAAGTGACCTCCCTCTGGATGGATGCCAGACAAAGATTCTCTCTTAGCTAGCCTTCTTTTTATTGTCTTCTGATAGGCATGGGGCTCCTATCTCTGGCTGCCACTGTTGGATTAAACCAGAGCACAGACTTCAGGGACCTGGGTATGGTGGAGGATGACTTGTTTAGACAGCTTTGTCCTGATGTCTTTCTCTGAGGAGCTTATTTTTTCTCCTGCAGGAGCCTGAAGACTTAACAAAATGAATCTTTTTCCTCAGAATGCACAGGAGTATATGCCAGTTCCCTTGTCTGGCAACTACATTTCCTGACAAGCAGTCTGAGGTGTGCAGTAAGAGCACATAGACATCCGTAAATATTGCAATGTTCGCTCCTTTCCCTACTTTCCTACTGCTTAATGGCATTTAACCCGTGCATTGCCTTTCATTGTCTCTTTACTTTCTAACCTGGTTTCCTGACTTCAATGCTCTGTTGGCGAGACTTCTTCACTTTTATTCACTTTTTCTATTCGTTAACGTACTTTGTACTTTATGGGGTTGCGGCTCATATTGAGAACACTCACAGAGGCCATACCGGATGGAACATGGAATGCTTCTCTGGGACTACTTTTGGCCCCTGTCAGTATTTTATAGTTTTATGGTACTGGGGGTGCTTCCTTTAGTGAACACTCTACCGGAGCCCGGTGGACCCCCCCCTTCCCATTTTGGGGGCACGCTTTAACAGTGGGTTTTGCTGGCAATTTTGGTATGGCATAGATTTCAAGACCTTCCTCCACGTAGTTTAATTTTGTCCAGAGTTTCTCAAGATCCTAAGTGAAGCGTTCTAATTTTGGACATGGTGACTTACGTGCTAGACATGCAGGTACTAGTACCAGTTCATTCTCTGGAAAGTTTCATAAGGTTCTACTCCAATGTCATCTTAGTCCCCAGAAATGAGTGGCTGTCATCTGTGATCCTCAAAGTTTTGTGCCAGATCTTGGCTCTCGTGGTAGACACGATGGTCTTTCCATGGTGTTTTCCTCTGGCATAAGTCTTTCCTCTGGTTCCCCTGATTCTCACCAGGGACCGCACAGAGCGAGTAGTCAGCCAGAACCACAGGTCAGAACCGATGTGGGTAGTCAGACAATCCGGGGTCATACACGGAGCGAATAATGAGACAGGGATGGGTCACAACGATATACAGGAGCAGCAAACGGAATCACCAAGTAAGGGCAATGACAACTAGGCCTGATGGGTTTATGAAGGAGCAGCTCAAGGTGGGAATCAATTAGGCAAATGAGACTAGGCCCATAAACAGGCGCATGTACCTGCGCCCGTTCTAGTGACGACAGAATGCGGAAGTAGCCAACTATCATGTTGGCCGACATCACTACAGAGGAAGGAAGCACAGGCTCACATGCCTCTAAGGGAGACTGTGATACTCTACACCAAGACCTCTTGACTCGGGGTCCGCTGTGTCATCCATAGGTTGAGAAAGTTGGCTTTGCCTGTTTGGCTCTTAAGGCCAGCAGCCTGAGAAGGAAGTGTAGACAATGTCATGGCAGACCTCAGTAGAAAGCACTTGGATTCTGGCAGTTTGGAGTGTATTTGAGTCAATAGTTTGCATCTGGGGTCCTCTGACAGTGGATCTAATGGCCACTCAGCTGAACCACAAGGTTCATTAGTTATGTGCCAGATCCCAGGATCCTCTAGCTCTAGTGGTGGACTCAATGGTAATTCCATGGCATTTTCCTCTATTTCCCTTGATTCGCACGCTACTAAGGAAAATAATAATAGAGCGAGCCCATGTCACTCTGATAGCCCTGTTCTGGCTGCGTCAAGTCTGGTTTACAAATCTTCTCAATCTTTCCATGGAACAGCTTTTTCAGCTTCCTCTGTGTCACTGTACCCAGCATAAATGAAGGACAGACACAGTATATGTAATGTAAAACCACCTTCATTGAAAATAAACAGAAATTAATGGCAATGCCCACACAACCCCAGACCCAGGACTAATCTCAGGTCTACTACCCGGGGCTGCACACTGTGCTGAGTACTGGACTACTGCACTAAACGCAGGGCAATGGAAAAGTGCAAAGTCCCACAACAGAGATCCTGTAGACAAGGCTAGTATCAACACAGGAATTGCAACCAGAGGCAACAGGTAGCGAGCAAGACTGAGTAGCGAGCTCAGGTGCGAATAGTAAGGCCATCGGGGATCACGCAGAGTAAGTAGTCAGCCAGAGCCACAGATCATAACCGAATGGGTAGTCAAACTGGGGACTACATGGAGCGAGTTAATCAACCGGAGCCACCAGTCAGGACCAAGTGGGTAGTCAGACAATCTGAGGACTGCAAGGACCGAGTTAGCCAGCCAGAGCCACAGGTCAGAACCAATGTGGGTAGTCAATCAAGCCGGGGTCATACACAGAGACAGTAATCGGACAGGCACGGTCACAGCGATACACAAGAGCCAGCCAGCAGCCTGAGAAGGAAGGGTAGACAATGTCATGGCAGACCTCAGTAGAAAGCACTTGGATTCTGGCAATTTGGAGTGTATTTGACTCAATAGTTGGCATCTGGGGTCCTCTGACAGTGGATCTAATGGCCACTCAGCTGAACCGCAAGGTTTATTAGTTATGAATGCCAATGCCCACACAACCCTAGATTTAGGACTAATCTCAGGTCTACTATCCGGAGCTGCACTCTGCGCTGAGCACCGGACTACTGCGCTAAATGCAGGGCAATGGAAAAGTGCAAAGTCCCAAAAAGGAGATCCTGTAGACAAGGCTACTGTCAACACAGGAATTGCAACCAGAGGCAACAGGTAGTGAGCAAGACTAAATAGCGAGCTCAGGTGCGAGTAGTCAGACAAGCTGGGGACTACAAGGAGTGAGTTAGTCAGCCAAAGCCAGAGGTCAGAACCGATGTGGGTAGTCAAACAAGCTGGGGTCATACACAGAGAGAGTAATCGGACAGGCGCGGTCACAACGATACACAAGAGCAGCAAACGGAAACACCACGTAAGGGCAATGACTACTAGGCCCGAGGGGTTTATGAAGGAGCAGCTCGAGGAGTGAATCAATTAGACAAATGAGACTAGGCCCACAAACAGATGCACGTACCCGCGCCCGTTCTAGTGATGACAGAATGTGGAAGTAGCCGGCTATCATGTGGGCCGACATCACTACAGAGGAAGGAAGCACAGGCTCACATGCCTCTAAGGGAGACTGTGATAGTATTCCCCTTTAACGACCTCTCCCCCGTGGAAGAGGACCAGTACTAGAGGTGGTGCGGGCGTGGAACTCACGCAGAAGGTCTGCTGCATGTAGATCTCTTAGCGACCCAGGAACGCTCCTCGGGCCCATACCCTTTCCAATGGACTAGATATTGTACCTGGCCTCTGACCCTGCAAGAGTCCAGGATACTCTGCACTTTGTATTCTTCATGACCCCCTACTTAGACAGGTCTGGGATGGACAGGAGCAGTAGTATACCGATTACAGACCAATGGTTTCAGTATCGACACATGGAACACATTGGAAATGCGCATGTTAGTGGGAAGGTCGAGGGCATAAGTTACCGGGTTAATCTTGCGGAGATCCCGAAAGGGACCCACAAATCAGAGTGCCAGCTTCTTACAAGGCACCTGGAGATGGGTGAAGGGTAGGGAGGGATTCGGGTGGGACAATATTGGGGCCTTCACAAAAGCCGACTTCAAGTCCTCAAATGCCTGCAAGGCTTCTGGTGCCCAGTCTTGAAGGGTTAGCCCCACTTCTGAGTCATGTCCATAAGAGGTTTGACTACTGTGGAGAAGTTTCGCATGAACTTCCTGTAGTAATTAGTGAAGCCCAGGAACCTCTGTATGAACCATAGCCCTACTGGAAGTGGCCACTGTAAGATGGCAGACAGTTTTTGCGGATCCATGGCTAGGCCAGAGGATGAAATCGCGTATCCTAAGAAAGTTAACTGGGATTTGTAGAATTCACATTTTTCTAGCTTGCAGAACAACTTGTTCCCTATTAACAGTTGTAGGACCTGGGCTACATCTGCTCTATGTGCCTCCAAGATAGGAGTATGGATGAGTATATCGTCCAAAAATACCACAACACAACTGTGTAGTAGGTCTCTCAAAGCATCATTAATGAATTCCTGGAAGACAGTGGGAATGTTGCACAATCCGAAAGTCATCACCAAATATTAATAGTGCCTGCTCAGGGTGTTAAACCCTGTCTTCCACTCACAGCCTTCTTTTATTCGTACCAAATTATACACAGCCCTCAAGTCGAGTTTTGTGAAAACAGTAGAGCCTTTGATATGGTCAAATAGCTCCTTGACCTATGGTATCAGATAAGCATTCTTTACCATCAGTGTATTCAGGCCTCTGAAATGAATGCATGGTCTGAGCTCCCCATCATTTTTCTTAACAAAAAAGAAACCTGCGCCCGCAGGTGAGGAAGACATCCGGATAATGCCCCTGACTAGAGAGTCAGTAACATAATCCTCCATATCCTTGTTCTCCTCCACAGACAAGTGGTATACTCAGCCCTTAGGAGGTCTGGCCTCCAGCACCAGATCAACAGTACAATTGTGAGGCCTGTGTGGCGGCAGCATACTGGCCTCTACCTTATTAAATACCTCTTTGTAGGACTGGTACTCAGCAGATAAAGAGGTAGAGGTACACAATATCCTGGTAGGCTGCTGGAGACAAGACTTCATGCATTGAGAAGACCATGACAGAATATCTCAAGTCTGCCAATGAATTCTTGGGTTGTGAATATGCAACCAGGGAAAACCCAGAATGATGGCATGATGGGGAGAATGTATGACTTGGAACTGTTGTGTGTCTGCATGGAATGCCCCTACCCTTAGAGACAAGGGATGTGTCTCATGCGTGCCTGCTGTAGGGGTTGGCCGGCAATGGCTTCAATTGCCAGTGGAGCGGGGAGAGGCAGCAAAGGGATAGAGTGCTTGGCCACAAAGTCGGCATCCATGAAAAAGCCTGCGGCCCCGGAGTCCAGTAGTGTCGGAGCCACTACTGAAGACTCTGCCCAAGGCAATAATACTTCAAGGCTAGGTTTGTCCTGAAGTCTATCTGGGGACTGTGAAATTCCACCCAGGGTCTGTCCTCTGCATGACCCTAGGTTTGAGCGTTTCCCGGCTGAACCGGACAAGCACGCAACACATGACCCTGTTCTCCACAGTACAAGCAAAGGCCCCTCCTCCTGCGCCGAGCCCTCTCCTCCACCGAAAGATGTGTGAAGCCTAGCTGCACTGGTCTCCTCCCCCCCCCCCCCGGTGGGGTCAGGACTAGGAGGTATGGGAAGCGAGGGAGGACAGGCTGGGCATACAAAGCAAGGTGCCAACCGAGGCAATGGTTTATTACATTCTTCTTGAATGAAGACCTCTCACAAATTCTCGTATCTATCAAGATGGAATTCCCAGCTGATTCAGGAACCCCCAGCACAGAGTAGGTTCCCCATCAAATCTTTGGGGTAATGGAGCGGAGACCAACAGACCTCTAGTCATACCAGCTTCAGAGGCTGTGGCCACAACAGGCTCAGTTACTGGAGGCGCTACAGGTTGTTGGTTAAAGCGAACGAGGTGAGCTGTGCGATTTAACAGTGTCTGTATATCGAATGACAACTGATCAATTCACTGATCCTGAGAATCCATCCTGGATAGGATGCTTAGATTAGGTTGATTGTCTGTACCTTCAGTAGACATGGCCCTTACATACCGTCACAGTACCCAGCATAAATGAAGGACAGACACAGTATATGTAATGTAGAACCACCTTTATTGAAAATAAACAGAAATGAATGCCAATGCCCTCACAACCCCAGACCCAGGGCTAATCTTAGGTCTACTACCCAGAACTGCATGCTGTGCTGAGCATGGGACTACAGTGCTCAATGCAGGGCAATGGAAAAGTGCAAAGTCCCACAACGGAGATCCTGTAGACAAGGCTAGTGTCAACACAGGAATTGCAGCCAGAGGCAACAGGTAGAGAGAGAGACTGAGTAGCGAGCTCAGGTGAGAATGGTAAGGCTACTGGGGATCGCAAAGAGCGAGTAGTCAGCCAGAGCCACAGGTAAGAACAAAATGGGTAGTCAGACTAGCCGGGGACTACACGGAGCAAGTTAGTCAACCAGAGCCACTGGTCAGGATCGAGTGGGTAGTCAGACAATCCGAGGACTGCAAGGAGCGAGTTAGCCAGCCAGAGCCACCGGTCAGAACCGAGTGGGTAGTCAGACAAGCTGGGGACTACATGGAGCGAGTTAGTCAGCCAGAGCCACAGGTCAGAACCAATGTGGGTAGTCAGACAAGCTGGGGACTACAAGGAGCGAGTTAGTCAGCCAGAGCCACAGGTCAGAACCGATGTGGGTAGTCAGACAAGCCGGGGTCATACACAGAGCAAAGTAATCAGCCAGAGCCACAGGTCAGAAGCGATGTGGGTAGTCAGACAAGCCAGGCTCATACACGCGGCGCGTAATCAGACAGGCACGGGTCACAATGATGCACAAGAGCAGCAAACGGAAACACCACGTAAGGGCAATGACTACTAGGCCCGAGGGGTTTATGAAGGAGCAGCTCAGGGAAGCACAGGCTCACATACCTCTAAGGGAGGCTGTGATACTCTGCACCAAGACCTCTTGACTTGGTGTCTGCTGTGTCATCCATCAGTTGAGAAAGTAGGCTTTGCTTGTTTGGCTCTTGAGACCAGCAGCCTGAGAAAGAAGGTTTCCTAAGCAGTACCCCTTTATGGAGGCCAACCCCTGTTTCCCAGATGGCTAAGACTACTGCACTGACTTTGGAAGATGCAGCAGGGCTTAAGCATCCAGCTGACAAGAAGCTGAACTCTATCCTCAAGGCCTATTTTCGACTACTGTTGAGGCACTAAGACCTATTTTTGCTTCTGCCTAGGTTAACAGAGGCTATTGATGGAGCCTGAATGTGCCGAGGTTTCCAATGGATCATTAGTTTGTCCTTTTGGCAAACATTGAAGAGGCCAAAAATTATTTAATCGAGGTGCTTTTTGAGGCATCAGGTTGTCCGCTAAAGCCTCAGCCTTTTCAGTTGCTGCGCAACGCACTCTGTGGCTTAGGAATTGGTCTGCGGTCCTACCTTCCAAGAAGTCAGTGGGTTCCTTGCAATTTTAGAACAAGTCTCTGTTTGGACTTGAGCTAAAGCAGATCATTAGTGATGCACTTTGTTGCCTCAACTGCCTACCAAATGTCTGACTATGGAGAGAAGACTGCTTCTTTTTCTTTCTCCCAATAAAACTGAGGTGCAGAGGCCACAAGGTTCGCAAGCTTCTCACGCACACTCCTCCACCAAGCCCAAACAGAAATGGCAGCCCAAGACAGCAGCTTCAAGGGCTCAGCCTGTCAAACAATCTTCAAGCTTCAAGATGCAACAATGTGCCTGGAAGAGCATTTGGCATCCCTGAACCTTCAGAATGCATACCTGCACATCCCTATCCACCCAGACAGCCAACGCTATCTGCAATTTTGCATTCGGCTCCGAGCATTATCAGTTCATGGCTTTGCCATTTGGCCTGGCTTCTGTGCCCCATAAACTATGAGCGATCCAGCTGGTCCTTGTGTACTGGACCTCATTCTTAAAGGGGAAGCCAATGAGGGTCCATTCGGACAATCAACCGCCAAGGGGGCATTCTAAGTGCGGAGTGAAGCCCATGTTCCAGCCATCTTGGCCGTTCACATTCCAGGGGTCTGGCAGACTTTCTAAGTTGCCAAGATGTAGATCTGAGAGAGTGAGAACTCAGCCTAGAGGTGTTGTACCTGATTGTTCAGCAGTGGGGTGTGCTGATGATAGACTTCAAGGCCACCAGGGAAAATGAAAAGGTTCCAACCCTCTGCACCATTCTTTGTCTTGTAAACCACCCTTCCTTGTATTCCATAAGGACATGGCTGTGCTTCAATCCTCTCAGAAGTTTTTTATTCTTAAGTGGTTTATGAGTTCCACATCAATCAGGAGATTGTTGTGCCTTCCTTTTGTCCTGTCTGATAGGAAGAGGGATCTCCATTTGTTAGATGTTGCGCGTTTCCTCACATTTTAGTTGCACTGCACTGAGCCTTTTTTCACAAGGCTTACTCTGTTTGTCATTCCTGAAGGTCCTAGAGCAGGCCAGGGGCTTCCAATGTCTCTGTGGCCTCTTGGATCAAGGCTACTATATGCCAGGTGAATGAGATCAGTAAGAAACCTGTTCCTTTCTCCACAATCTACATTGCGGAAACACTTTCCAATTAAAAGACACCTGGCATCTACAACATCCAGACACCAAGGATTACACCTTTTGTTCACATCCTCATAACCTTTACTCCAGAACTGATTACCTATTTCTCCTCATTCCCTTTTACATCTTATTTGCTCAACTTCTATAGGTACCATTATCTGGTCCAATCACACACAGGTCACCCTTATACTCTACCGCTCCTCCTCCACCTCCAAACCAATATTGTGGTTCCTTGATGACCACCACTTCTCTGGCAAAGAAGTCAAATCTGTTATTGAGTCTAAAATTAAGGATTATATTGTTACTAATCGTACTCCAGATCTATCCCCATTAACTATTTGGGAAACACATAAATGTGTTATCAGGGGTGAATTGATCAAATAAGCTTCTAAAATCAAACACACATGAAAATATGTTAAATCTCAACATAAACTATCACTTTCTATCGCAGTCCTCCAAGTCAAAGAGGAGAGGTTATTCATTAGATCCAAACAACTCTTTTTTATATAAGCGAATAAATCGGGCTCACTACTGGCAAGACAGCTTAGACAAAAAAATATGCAGAGGACATATATCACTGCAATTAGTTCCCCTTCAGACACACTCAAACATACAGATTCAGAGATTTCTTCTATTTTTTCTCACATATTACGAATTCTTACATAATCTTCACAGATTTGATTGTATTGAAATCCCATAAGTGGATGGAATATCTTCCGATTTAACTTGTGCAAGCTTGCTACAACTTCCTCAAGAAGCCCACACTGCTCTAGACACACCTGTCTCGGCTCTTGAAATATCTTCAGCAATTAAATCCTTATATTCAGGTAAGAGCCTTAGTCAAGATGGAATCTCTTACTAGAATCTTTTCCAGAGGCCATCTCCGGTCACACCTCTGTAAAAGCTCATATTACAGCCATCCCTAAACCCGACAAAGACCAACAATTATGCCCCAGTTATAGGCCTATATCTTTACCAAATGTTGATGTCCAAAATATACTCGAAGATCCATGCAGAGAGACTCAAGCTCCACCTTCAATCTCATATCGATCTCGATCAGGCAGGATTTCCACCCAGGAGAGAAGCGAGAGATAACACCAAAAACTTGTCCCCTTGAAGGTCACAGCACATTCCAGTAGGTCTTTTGGGGCCTACAATAATCAGGCCTCGACTGTGCAGTTGTGCAAGGCATCGACCTGGTCCTCCTTGCACACCTTTTGCTAAACAGTACCGTATTCATGTTTTGGCTTCAGCTGAAGCCATCTTTGGCCTGGAGATCCTGCAGGCAGCTCTGCCTGTTTAAGGACCTGCACACTTGGTTGCTATATTGTTGTTCCATTATTTGAGCCCCGTTGGCTCTCGTTCTTGTGTGCTATGCTAGTTCAATGTCAGTTGACACTTAATGTTTGGGCTATTCCAATACTGGATAGTCCTAAGGAGCTCCGGTATCATGGGCATGAGGTCCTTTCTCCTTTTTTCCACCTCCTGGAGCTTAGTGTTGGTATATTTCCATGGTACCTGTGTTCCATAAAGGACGTAAGAGAAAATAGGATTTTAGTGTTCTTACCTATTAAATCCTTTTCTCTTTAGTCCATATGGAACAGCGGTCTCCCACCCAGGGAAAGGGACCTTTGTTTTGGTCTCGCCTGCCTGGTCTGCTGAGTCTTTTTTGAGTCTTTCTTCTCCAAAATGTTTTTCTTCTTTTGTTTGCCTTGTTGTGTGGCTTCAGTCACATTCATTCTGGGTAATACAGGTGAGGAAAGGGTTGAGCTGGAGGAGGAGGGAGTCTTAACCCACAAGACTCTGCCTTTGAGATGTGTCCTGCCCTCCAGAGGAGGGACTCAACCCCATGGTACCTGTGTTCCATATGGACTAAAGAAAAGGATTTAACAGATAAGAACACAAATATTATATTCATTTCTGAGGCATGCTACAGGGTATGGTCCTTGGTCTAGAAGTGGTGTGAAGATGGGGGGTTGCTCCCTCAGCCTTCCAGGCTTCTTGTTGTTTTGGCCTTTCTTCAGGATGGTCTTCAAAAAGGGATTGGTCTTGGCTCTACTAATGTTCAGATTTCAGCTCTTTCTGTCCTTTTCCAGAGGAATATTTCCTTATTACCTGACATGAAGACTTTTGTCTAATCGGTGGCTCGTGCCTACCCAGTCTTTTGGGATTCCACTTCCCTTTGGGAATTAAGCCTAGTTCTGGCAGTGCTTCAGAATCCTCCTTTCTCTTACATCCAATATGGAACCATGGGATATGAGCTCCCTCTTCCAGGATGGCAGGGCACTTAAAAAACACATCCTAAACACAGTCTTGTGGGTGGAGACTCCCTCCTCTTCCTCCAGCTCAACCCCAACTACTCCAGATTCATGTGTCCCGTGTTCACGATATGCATCAGCAGAACAACTTTTTACTTAGATATGGGGCTGTATAGTCCCAATTAGGCAGCCTCCTATCACTGGCTTCCCTGGAGTTGGATTGCCCAGTTCACAGGTGTTTTGTGGACCCGTTTCCTTGTGAAGGTTGACTTTATGACAAGTCTGTTCCTCATGGCTGAGTCTCCTAGAGATCCTGCCATTTTCAGATGGGAGCCTGAAGACAGAAGATTGGTGAGTAACCCTTTGAGTGCCTTGGTCCACTGTATGTCCCTTCCTGAGTTTTCCCACACACTGTGTTTGTATATGCACTCATGCATAGCTCTTATTCTGTACGTTAGTCTGGGGGTACAGATGGCTGCAGTAATTTTCAGGTCTTAACCCTTTGTCTGCTATTCTGCATTTTATTATATATAGATTATGGAGTTTTTGGGGGCTTCTAGTCATTCCCACATCACTTTATTTCTTTTTTACCACCCCTTCCGGTAACACCAAGGGGTTTGGGGCTTTTCTGTGCTTTTATTTCACAGTTAGTTTTTTAGTGCAGGGCTCCTTTAAGAACCGTAGCCCATGTTCACCTTTGCTCCATAGACCTTAATGGGAGAAACTTCTTTGGAACATATATCTGCAACCATTTATGCTGCTACTGGCAGGGAGGGCTCTTTCTTCTTGTCTCTTTATGCACTGCCATATGGTCCACTTCGTGAGTGTCCACAGAGTGCACTGTGGCCTGCAGCTGGAGAGACACACATTGTTAGGCAACAAGCAACGGAGAAGACTACATTTCCCATAATCCCATAGTTCCCAGGCTTTTTTCCGATTGGCAGGCACTCTTTCCTATACAGAGGCTGACTCACCATCTCTCCTCTCCAGTTTAACCCTTTGCATACTAGATAAGTACTTTTTGGGGTCTTTCTGGGGGCTTTGCATGAAACTGGGGACATTTTAAACTAGTTTGACCTAGTTTTACACACTTTCTCCTGGACATGTCTGACCCTAAGAGGCATGTGATGAAATCCAAGACTAAGGATTCAGGAACTTCACTTACCCCACTCATTCACTGTTCTTCATGATTGACTACCAAGGGAATATTCTGGGTCTCAATGCCCCTAATGTAAAGTGTCCCCTACTACTCCCCCGGGGCCATCCAGCACGTACCAAGAGCCTGATTATCATATATGGCAGCCATTCCATCTTCAATTCATGGTGTTCTCTATTCCTGGAAACCCTTACCCAATTTTAAGCAGGTAACTCAAGTTATTGGGGTATCCTAGGAGGAGGAGGAATTAGATTCAGAAGAGCATGAGGATATGGACACCCCCTTCTCATTTGGAGATTTTTATGATGCTGACACTGTCCCTGCTGCTGAGGGGGGATTATTAGACAATGTTGGAGACCATTCAGGTCTATGAGGCCTCTGATGGGGGGTCCTCTGCCAGATAAGAGACTTCCTCAATAAACTGATCTCTAGGCTGTACCCATTTATGTCTGAACCTCTGGTGCAGTGGGCTTCTCCCCCATATTTCTCTTCTAGCAAAGAACACAGCCCTCCCCCTGGCAGATGCTGCTGGGCAAAAGGAGCAGGCTGATTAGAAGCTTGAGTCTCTATATAAGGCCAACTTTGAGGCAACTGGGGCAGCGCTGAGACCTATTTTTGCACTGCTAGGGTTTTTAGAGCTATTGCTGTATAGGGTGAACAACTATCTAAGGCCGTGCATTGTGATTTTCATAGAGAGGATTCTCAGTCCCAGGCTTCTTTGTTTATGTGCACTACACCTTTTTGCTTAAGATTTGGTCGGCTGACCAATCTTATAAGAAGTCACTGGTGTCCTTGTGTTTTCAGGGCAAGGCCCTGTTTGGACTTGACATGAAGTGGATCATTAGCGATGCTACTGGTAGAAAAAGCTCCCTGATTTCCACCAAACGGTCCTTTCTGGCAAGGAAGACATGTGGGTGTCATCCTACCCCAAAATCCAGGTCCAGAGAAAGAAAATCCCTCATGTCTCCCAAGCGTGCCCTGACGCAAAGTCCAGGCAGAACTGACAGCACAAGAAATCTAATGCAAAGTCTAGTTCTAAAAAGTCCTGGTCCATTGTTGCCTGTAGGGGGCCATGTCTACCTTTTTGAGATGCTGGAGATCCGTTGTAATGGACCACTGGGTTGTGGGGGAGGTATCAGAAGGGTACAGCATTTATTTCAAGTCCCTTCCTCCCTAGCACTTCCTTTTGTCTCAGCCGGGGGTTGCTACTCACTTCAAGATTGAATCTTTGGGTTTGGCCATTGCAGCCATGTGCCAAGAAGAGTTCCTAGTCTCTCTAGATCTTCAGTACATGTATCTGTATGTCCAGAGCCACACAGATCACCAACTCTTCCTGTGTGTTTGCTTTCTCATGTAATCATTGCGATTTCATGTTTCTGCCATTTGGCCTGGCTTCAGTTCCAAGAATCTTTACCAAGATCATAGTGGCCCTGGCCGTGTACATACATGCTCAAGGCATTTCTCTGACACCATGTTTGAATGATCTGCTGATCAAGGCTCCTTAAGAAAAAAATCTTGGCTCTCCGTATCTAAGAGTGCACCCACATTCTACTCCATCATGGTTGGATCCACAATATAAAGTCCCCTCCTATCCCATCCCAGGTTTTGGGGTCTCTGTCCATAAGATTTGACACCCTCCAGAGGAAGGAGTTTCTCACGTAGTAAAAGATCCAACTCCTGTCTCAGGATGCGTCATGGGAGCCACGATAAGGGACTACATCCAAGTCCTGGTGTATGCCCTGGAGGCAGTGCCTTATGCTCAGTTCCACACGAGTGAGCCTTCAACGTTACATACTCAGGATGTGGTCCCATCACCAAGAACATCTCTCTCATGAAATTACTCTCTCCCCACAAGCCCAGGAGGACTCTTTTTGGTGGCTTCATCTCCTACATCTGACTCAGGGGAGACCCATTGTGATCCCTGGGTCAAACCATCTGACAGTGGATGCCAGTTGAAGAAGATGGGAAGGCGACCCTGGGGGCCCAGGGCCAGTGGCCTGGAGAGGAGAGTCTCCTGTCCTTCAAAATTTTGGAACTCGAAGCTGTTCGTCTGGCTCTCCTACACTGGTTCCAGGTACTCGAAGGGACACCATGAGGGTCCAGTCAAGCAACTCAACGGCAGTGGCTTACATCAACTGTCATGGAGGAACCCGAGGAAGTGAATGTT
This sequence comes from Rhinophrynus dorsalis, assembly GCA_037306005.1. Taxonomy (NCBI): domain Eukaryota; kingdom Metazoa; phylum Chordata; class Amphibia; order Anura; family Rhinophrynidae; genus Rhinophrynus; species Rhinophrynus dorsalis. Next base: position 36,524,581 of record CM074718.1, read on the forward strand.
CTTCGGAGGGAAGAGGTTCATGTTCTGGCCATCTCAGCCGTTCACAATCCAGGAGTTATCATACTGGGAGCTGCATCTGGAGAGAACAGGAATGCGCCCTCATTCTGTGCAAGGACCAGGGTTCCACTGGCCTTTGTAAGAGATGCAATGTCTATTCCATGGAACTTTCACCTGTCCTATGTTTCCCCCCGATTCCTCTCATCCCCAGGGTGAGCCAGAAGATCAGGATGCAGAAGGCTCCTGCTTCTCTCCTACCCCTTGTAGAAGTAGGTGGCATTGGGAAAGGCCTTCTCATGTCACTGATGATCATGCTACCGGTGATGTAGGGAGACTTTCCCCCGATCCCACCACTTTTACCTGGAAGTTCAGGTAAAAGTGAAGAACAGATTGCTCTTCTTGTTTGCAAATATTTGCCTCCCTGAGCGATCAGACAGGAGATCAATAACTGGTGTGTGGGGAAGGGGGAGGGCATCAGGAGGGGCCCTGGTACCCCCCTCCCAACCAGATCTGAAAAATGTTTAATTACAAAAAAAAGGAGGGGGGGATAAGAGAAGAGTCCACCCATGTGCTGGGTACAGACTTGACCATGCAGGAACACATGGTTAAGCCGTGTCCCACTTGTGGCTAGTATTCTAAGAGTTGATCCCTTACAGGCAGATAAGTATTTTTCTCTTATTCCCTGTACTGTAATTTCTTTTTGAGGGTCTCCTGGCTATGTCTGAGCACAGGGAAGACAGTGGGAAATCTAAGTGACATTTTTCTTCCTTCTCTTTTTGGGTGAAAGTTTTTGCCCATCCCTAATAATCACATGTATTTATAAACTTAAAAGTGCTTAATATATTAAGACTGTATGATATAAAGTACACTGTGCATTACTATAAAAGAAGAAGTGGTCAGGTGACCACAAATTCTATGTCTGTGCCACACACCCCCCAGCTGGGAGGAGATTTGCATATGTCCATCTACATTGCCTTAGCCCAGTATTAAACAGTAAATTATAACACACACACCCCAGGCCTGACACATTAGAGCACATATGCAGATCTCCTATAGACTGCCATAGCCCAGCATACACACCCCAGGGTGCAGCTAGGAGGAGATTACCATATCTCCTACACACAGCCAGGGCCGGATTTACATCTCAGGAGCCTGTAGGCACAGAAATCTGAAGTGCCTGCCCCCCCCCATTGGCTATCTCCACAATGCTCCAAATCTCCATATTGCCCTCACATTGCCCCCCATCAGCTCCACTTTGACCTCATATTGCCCCATCATCTTAACATTGCCCCCATCAGCTCCACATTGCCCTCGCATTGCCCCCATCAGCTTTATATTGCCCCATCAGCTACACATTGCCCTCATATTGCCCCATCATCTCAACACTGCCCCCATCAGCTCCACATTGCCCCCATCAGCTCCACATTGACCTCATATTGCCCTATCATCTCAACATTGCCCCCATCAGCTCTACATTGCCCCCATCAGCTCCACATTGCCCTCATATTGCCCCATCATCTCAACACTGCCCCCATCAGCTCTACATTGTCCTCACATTGCCCCCATCAGCTCTACATTGCCCCCATCAGCTCTACTTTGCCCCCATCAGCTCCACATTGCCCTCATATTGCCCCATCATCTCAACACTGCCCCCATCAGCTCTACATTGTCCTCACATTGCCCCCATCAGCTCTACATTGCCCCCATCAGCTCTACTTTGCCCCCGATCAGCTTCACATTGCCCCCATCAGCTTTATATTGCCCCATCAGCTACACATTGCCCTCATATTGCCCCATCATCTCAACACTGCCCCCATCAGCTCCACATTGCCCCCATCAGCTCCACATTGACCTCATATTGCCCTATCATCTCAACATTGCCCCCATCAGCTCCACATTGCCCCCATCAGCTCTACATTGCCCCATCAGCAACACATTGCCCTCATATTGCCCCATCATCTCAACACTGCCCCCATCAGCTCCACATTGCCCCCATCAGCTCCACATTGACCTCATATTGCCCTATCATCTCAACATTGCCCCCATCAGCTCCACATTGCCCCCATCAGCTCTACATTGCCCCCATCAGCTCCACATTGCCCTCATATTGCCCCATCATCTCAACACTGCCCCCATCAGCTCCACATTGACCTCATATTGCCCTATCATCTCAACATTGCCCCCATCAGCTCCACATTGCCCCCATCAGCTCTACATTGCCCCCATCAGCTCCACATTGCCTCATATTGCCCCATCATCTCAACACTGCCCCCATCAGCTCTACATTGTCCTCACATTGCCCCCATCAGCTCTACATTGCCCCCATCAGCTCTACTTTGCCCCCGATCAGCTTCACATTGCCCCCATCAGCTCTACATTGCCCCCATCAGCTCCACATTGCCCTCATATTGCCCCATCATCTCAACACTGCCCACATCAGCTCTACATTGTCCTCACATTGCCCCCATCAGCTCTACATTGCCCCCATCAGCTCTACTTTGCCCCCGATCAGCTTCACATTGCCCCCATCAGCTCTACATTGCCCCCATCAGCTCCACATTGCCCTCATATTGCCCCATCATCTCAACACTGCCCCCATCAGCTCTACATTGTCCTCACATTGCCCCCATCAGCTCCACATTAAGCCTCACATTCTCCCCCCCATCCGTTTCCTACCTCCCTGGTGGTCCAGCGGCAGGAGAGATCTGTGCTTCTGCACAGACCTGTAGCTGCTGAGCTCCCGTGCAGGGGAGCTCAGCAGATACAGGTCTGTGTGGCACAGACCTTACCATGCGGCGGGCGGCACAGTGCAGCGCGGCATGCCACTTTTAATTTAAAAAAAAAAAAAAAGTCGATTGCAATGGAAGGTGCCCCTCTGTAGGGTGCCCCTGTAGGCAGATGCCTACTCTGCCTTATGGAAAATCCGGCCCTGCACACAGCCATTTAAATTTCCACACCCCTCACTATCCTTTCACCGAAACCAAGAAATTGGCTGACATACTCCTCTTCGGGGCAAAAATTTCACTCATTACCACATGCTGTTTTCTTTGCAGCACTCACCAAAAATCACATTGAGTGCATTCAGCACACTCCAGCACTGTTACACTAATGTGCACTGTTAATACACATCATGTGCCTTAACCCTTTGCCTACCAAAGAGGTGCACAACGCATTGCAAAATAATGCGATGACCATCACTGTGGCACTCAAAGGGTTAACATGGCCTCTTCCACTCACAAGCTTGTGTCCTTCCAAATTTTCCCCAAACTATACAATACATGCACAACACCCCCACAACACAATACATACATGCACAACACAAACCGAGAATATACACACACATAATAAATGCACACAGAAAAAAACACATGCACAACACACACACTGTTACAAATAGAAGTTTGGAATTTCAGACTAAAGACAAACACTGAAGTGAAATGCAGTTTATTTAAACATGCAATGATTAAACAGGTTATGGCCAGAGTTCACACAAGTATGAAAGCATACCAACTCTGGAAGATATAAAAAAGGGTGAGAGGGCGATCTGCCAGAGTTTCCTCCGTATGAGAGACACACGGCTCTGGTGTATCTGCCAGAGTTTTCTCCGTATGAGAGACACACGGCTTTGGTGTATATAGATCTGCCAGAGTTTCCTCCGTATGAGAGACACACGGCTCTGGTGTATATAAAAAAAACAAAACAATAATTAAACAAGTTACTTATCTAATTACTGGAGCTGAACATCAGTGTGGCAGAGCCTTTCCATGCTAAACGCCGTAGTATCGTTACACAGGTGAATAGCCCGACAGACCTGATGTCCCAAATGGCTAAAAAGCAACACACAAGTTTGGATGAGGTACAGTCTACAGAGGTGAATAGCCCGACAGACCTGACGTCCCAAATGGCTAGACAGCAACACTGTACCTCTCCGACTTGAGACCAGGTACACTCTTTCCTAGTCTCCAAAAATGGCTCTAAACACTGTTGTCTTGATTACAGGTTAAAATACAGGCTACGCCCTAAGATGTCTAAAACTACGCATGCGTATGTGCTTGCTTATATAACACTGAGTATAGGAGACATCTCCAGCTGACTCTCATAAACATCACGTGGCCTCACAGTGCCTGCCCCTCTGCTGTTGCTAAACTAATGCAGAGCATTAACCCCCAACTGACCGTGAGGAGAACACCAAAAACCATCCCTTACACACACGTACACCACACACAAAATATACAAACAATACACACATGCAATACACATGCACAATATACACTCACGCACAATACACACACGTATACAACACTTGCAAAACACGCACAATACACATACACATGCAATATACACACATGCACAACACAAAACACAACCAGAACACACGCAGATTCAACAATCCAGTCATTAAGAATATTGTCTTAAAAGGGTTACAGGCTGCTCTACAACCCTGCTCTGCAATACATTAATTACAAATATCTTACCTTACACTGTGCCTGAGACACCAACAGTACTGAGAACCAAGAAGTGAGAGGCTGGTCTCCTGGTTCCTTGGCCAAGAAGATGAAACCGTGCAAACTGGAATCACCCCATATGACCTGAATGGATCTCACAATTCTGTGTGTGTGTGTGTGTGTGTGTGTGTGTGTGTGTGTGTGTGTGTGTGTGTGTGTGTGTGTGTGTGTGTGTGTGTGTGTGAGAGAGAGAGAGAATATGAATACATATGTATATTCAAAATAAAAAAGATACATTAATGGAGCACAAGTTTTTCAGAGCATCAGAGTAAATACACCTCGTGTTAAAAGTATATCCTCTTAACCACACAGGCAACTGATAATAAAAGATGTATGACCAATTGTATTATAAGTAACCAACTCCATCTAGTGGCATATAAACACTGTCCATGTTCTATCAGCAAATATATAAAACTAGTTGAAGAGTGCGTTACATGGGCCACAGTGCCACTACCAGTCGTCGCGGGGCAGTCATGCGCAGTAGAGACTGACCACACCGCGGCTGATACAGAGCTGGACGCTCCACCATGGCGCGGGCAGTCTCTATTGCGCATGACTGCAGCAAGCGCAGCATTCTCTACTACTCATGATTGCGGCGTTACACACGTTTTAGCGAATTATTATATAGGATTAACACACTTTTTAAAACCCATCAAAATAGAAATCATAAGCAAAAATAAGGTCATAATTTTTTTTTTGTTCAGAACTGACTAGCATATTACTAATTGTTATATTCACGTTATTAACCCCGTTTAGTGCTTGGGGGTGGGGTGGGGGGGATCTATCCAAGGATGAAAAACATTGTTTTCTCAATTTGGCATGAAACATGCTGTTGAGAGATCAAGCCATGTGGAATCCTAGTATTCAGATTAAATATGCAAAACACTTGCTGATTGGCACATTCTTACTATCTACAGTGTGTAAGATCTCACATCTGATTTGCCTCTGGTGCTTGAATGAAAACACCAGTGTGTAGCACCTGGAGACCAACAAGTCCGGCTCCATTAAGAACCTCCGTGGTAGTGTTCTTCGAGGCAATTATTTATCTGTTTTTTATTATATGTAGCAATATGTATTCAAATTTATTAAAGCAATCAAAAAACACATCTATAAAACCTATACATGAATCTAGGTCACACATGACCATTCCACCAAGATGACAACAAACAGATAAAAATTTGGGTTTATCAGCATAAAATGTCTTGATAAGATTACATTGATTTGGAAATTGGAGAGAACTGGGTGCAGAAAGGTGGCATACAATTTTCTAAACTGTAGGCTGGAGAAAAAAAATGACATTCCATAACGCCTTAACAACCAGTGTGGTTTAAATAACCACACACCAAAACAAGACATTGCAGTGAGTAACCTGTATGCAACAGGTGTATCCTAGTTGGTGCAAAGATGGGGGAGCTGCAGAATCTTGAATCTGTTGAGTGAAACCACTTCCTTCATGACCTTGAACAAGGAGAAACTTCTTCTTAGTCTTAGAAAGCACAAACAAATGGGCTAATATGAAATTACAACAGAGTGAATTGCCCCGTCTACTTTGGCCAATCCAAATAACTTTCCAGGGAGCTCTTTACTCAAAGAGCTGAGCAAAAAACAAGGAGTCCTCCATAAAGTTGGTGGAATGGTGCTTTCAACCAAATATATATAAACATAGATTGTGATGGCAGATAGAACCAACTGGATCAGCCTGTTGTCCCATTTTACTGTAATACACAATCATACATACTTCTCAGAGTAGAATTGTGTCTATCCCAGGCATTTTTGAGCTCCCTAACAGTATTAGTAATACAAATGGTCAGCACTAGAAAGGGCACCAACACAGTCCAACACCCACACCACATCTGGATGACAACCCAAGTAATCCAGTTGTGCCTTATGTGACTGAGTGCACCAGTGCCACCAAGAGGCCACACCACTGTGCGCAACAAAAAATGCTATCCAACCCACGGTGAGCCCCTTAATATAATTATACAAAATGTCTTACTTGTCCCAGGATCCTATAATCCTATCAATATCTAAATATAGACTACACTAAAATAAATGCAGTATATTTGAAATTAAAATAATACCAAAAAATATAATAAAACATATACATGTATATGCTAATATACTTATCCCCTTAAGGATGGGCACGGCACTTGAGGACCACAGGGCTTTTTTTTTTTTTTTTTTTTTTTTTTTTTGTTTGTTTGTTTGTTTGTTTGTTTGTTCTTAAGTTCCGGTTCAGGGCTTCCGGAGAGGCGTGCACTGAGCCCTGAACTCCATGCCGTGCCAGAACTGGTACTTAAGTGCCGGACCGCCTTGATGGTCCTGGCATGTAAATGGTCCTTTACAATTAGTCCTTATTAAGATATTCTCAGATGTATCTCTGCAGCTCGTCTGATGTAGGTTTGGACTTCCCACATATCACCATCTATAGCAAAAATACAAGAAAACCAGCCGCCACCAGAGATTGCTCTAAGTGCAGCACCAAGGTTATTTCTCTTGCCTTCACCTCCACCCTGGTGATCTCAGTGAAGTATTACTCACATGTGAATGAGGTTCTGCATAGGTTTAAAACAATTAAAATACATAAGTAAATAAACAAAGGATTGAATAATGGTACATACACTAACCACCTATAAAAGACAGTTTAAAAACAGTAGATACACTCTATGCATTTCGTCACTCCAACCTGAATATTACAAGAAACAGTTGCCATGATGAAAAAGTGACAAGAAATAAAGCAAAATGGTAATATTAGACACAGGTACAATATGTAGAAATGCGCAAGACCATTAAGAAGTGCATAAAAGAACAAGCAAGTTGAATGCTGAGCTCATCAAAAGGACACTGGAAGAAAACCATGGGCTAAACGCAATAGGAAACAACTCTATACTCCATAGGCAAAATGCTATATGCACAATGCTATTAGGCAATAAGCTATATGTAGTGCAACACATAAAACACAAGCTGTTGCTGAAACACACTCTCATAAGCTGTTGCTCAAACACGCTCTCACACGCTGTTGCTCAAACACGCTCTCACACGCTGTTGCTCAAACACGCTCTCACACGCTGTTGCTCAAACACGCTCACACGCTGTTGCTCAAACACGCTCTCACACGCTGTTGCTCAAACATGCTCTCCCCCCTGTTGCTCAAACACACTCTCACACACTGTTGCTCAAACACACTCTCAAACGCTGTTGCTCAAAGGCACTCTCACATGCTGTTGCTCACAAATGCATATGCTGTCACGCACATGGAAAACAATACACAGACACATGCACACATGCTCACATTCACTGATGGAGAGTTGTGTAATGCAGTGCTTTCAAATGTGTTGTGTACCTTTTTGGACCTGAAAGGGCTAAACACAGAAAATTCAACAAGCCAGTGATTAAAGCAGTCATTGTTTTATTAACCAAGCAGGCAACGCCGTGCCCATATTGCTAGTGTAGTATATAATAAAATGGCAGATGAGGATGATGGGAATTGTAATTCATCAAATGGAGAGTAGTAGACCCCTAGCTCTGCTCTAATTTATAGTGAATTACAGATTCTGAAGACTGAATCTGAGGCCATACATTTACATGTACATATCTTATGCATACCTCCCAAGTGTCCCCCTTTAGCAGGGACAGTCCCTCTTTGAGACCCAAATCTCTCTGTCCCTCTTTCCCACCCTGATGTCCCCCTTTTTAGGAGATCAGACTGTGTGGTATGTATAGAATTATATCACATTGCTCCACAGCAATACAACTCACATTAATGCTTGTTTAACCTTCAGTATATGTGTTTATATATTAGTCTGTGTAAATAACATAATTTGGCCTTGCTATAAAACTTTAATTAAGTTAAACAAAGAGGGGCCAATAGGTAATACAATTACCTAAAAAATCTTGGTAATTCCCTGCCCACCAGCCACACCCCCAGAAATGTCCCCTAAATCACAAGTGTCCCTCTTTGGTCAACTGAAATGTTGGGTGGTATGTCTTATGTTGAGTTCATTCTTCTATCCTTTTATGTTTCTGTAACACTGTCAGAAGAAACCATAAGTTCCTGCCACAGACACCTCACAGCCAGACTGATATTTGTAGCAGAGATATCAAGACGGCTGCCATAGGTCACAGTGAGCCAAGACAGGAATTCAAATCAAGCTCAGCCACTTTAAAAGGCAGAAATATTACCACAAGACAAGTTGTTTTATCCTCTGGTACAAGAGGCCTAAGGTAACCACAGAATGACTGCCACGCTCTGGGCCTTATTCATCAAGATGAAATGCTGCAGTACTGGAGCAAACCAACTGCACCACAGGAGGGAAATAAAATTCTTCCGATTCCCATTAAATTAAATTTTGAATTTAATTCCTTGAAGCAATTTTGCACATCTCTCTATTCCTTAAAGGGATAGTAAAATCTAGTGATAATAACAGCTAATATTGTAGCTATTAAAATAATAAACTAAGCAATGTTAGTCCCATCTCTCAAACCTTTATGGTTTGAGAATCAAAAGATAAAGTTAACCCCTCACCCCCCTTTCTGTGACATGAGCTGTAAAGCTGTCAGCCTGAGATTCTGGTCGCTCAACTAGACTAGGCTCTTCAGGCTAACGAACCTCCAAACCATATCATAGCAACACTCATATCCTGTAATATGAATAGTATATAGGGATCATTTACGTATGCATCCAATTATAGAAAAAGAGAAGAAGAAAAAAAGAAAACTAAGTAGAGAAATAGAAAGGTGACCCAGGGAGAAATATAGTAAAAGGGTAGTTGTATAGACCATTCTCCTGGTGCAGTGAGAGAAAAGTAAATGTGGAGTCCAGGGAGGAGGGGAGTACGGCAGAGACGTGCAGCTCGATCGTGAAGCATTCTACACGAACATATGTCCCATGCTGGAACTTAAGTGAGGTAAGCTAATTTGAATTAGTAAGTCTCTCAGCATCTGCAAGAATATAACTAACATTGGGTCAAATCTCTGTGGCAGCCCAGTTGTTTGATTTCCCAAGAAAGAGTCATTGAGGGTTCACGGGGAGAGATCATAGTGTATGGCAAAGCAGAGAGTCCCTTCCCAATTGCGGATACTGGGCCTAATTTAAAATTAATTGGATTTCAATATCCAAAGCATTACTTGTAAATAAAAGATCAATGCGTCTGATCTAAACTCTTGGTTTCCTGAAAAATATCCAAGCTGACCAAGCAACCCTAAAAACTTCCACAGTTCCAGTGGAAACAGCATGTAATTCCTCTAACCTGTAAGTCCCATCCACCTCAGCCAACCATGCATTAACTGCAGGAGTAGATGCAGACCTCCAATTTCTCGGAATGAGATGCCGAGCGTGGTAAAGCAAGTATCTAAGCAGAGTGCTGTGCTGTGACGGCAAGGAAGGGGGTGCAGGTCAAACAATGAAAAGGCAGAGAAAAGGTTCAGGCTTCAAGAAAAGAGAGAGTATAATGTTGATCTTGGAGATCACTGCATTCCAATATTGGCTAATCATGGAACAGGCCCACCACAGATGAAGTATAGTACCTGGTTCTTTAGAACATCTCCAACATAAAGGCGAGATTGCAGGGAAGAAACGGTGCAACAACACGGGAGTGTGATACCACCTAGTAAACAGTTTGTAGCTAGACTCCTTCATCAAGGCGTTGGGTGTATTAGACAATAATGTGCGCAAAATGCTAAACCACTTCAAGGTGGTATATGACACTCCATGATCAGTTTCCCATGCTAATACAAATGAGGGTTTCTGAAGCTCTGTAGAAAGATACAAAAAAATTATAACGTTTCTTTAAAGGTTTAATTTTCAGGAATTCGGACTGGAAAGCTTTTTCAAAATTTGTCAGATCTCTATAACCATATCCTTTAAGTAGTAGCGAATGCAAGTAATGTCGGACCTGGAGGAAACCCCATCTATTTGAGATCGGTAGTGAGTGATCGGCTGCCAGTGCTTCAAAGCCTGGTATACCTGTGATCGGCAATAGAAATCGCAAAGTGTGAATCCGTTGATGTTTCCACAGTGAAAAAGGGTGTCCCTGTAAACCTGGGGTAAAACCCGGGTTGCCCACAATGGAAAGCAAAGGTGAGGGAAAAGGCGCTGCCTCTATTTTGGAGTTGAATACATCCCATTGTTTTAAAAGATGGTGAAGGATTGGGTGTGATATTAAGGGCCCAGAACAATCTTTGTGGTGGATCCAGAAGATATTTTCCAGAATGTTGGGCTCGATGTATAGAGCCAGAGCCTGAACCCAGTCCTTATTGTGTCTATAGACTAAATCTAAACGTAGGAAAACTGCCATGGCTATATAATAACCAGAAACATTAGGAAGTGCTACCTCTCCCCTGTTGATTGGGAGATAAAGAAGTGATGCTGGCAACCTGGGTTTTTTGTAGGCCCAGACAAACAAATTCATACTGGACTGCAGGGTAGTTAATTGTGCACGTGACAACTCAAGAGGCATTGTTTTGAGAAAGTATAGTAGTTTAGGCAGTGCTGTCATTTTGACAAGACTTATTCTGCCAAACTAAGATAAATACAAGCCATTCCAGGTTTAAGATCTTCTGTGATTGTATGAAAAATGTCATCGTAACTTACATCTTGCAGACTTTGCAACTTAGAAGTAAGGAATATGCCTAGATACTTAATTTTTTCCTCTTGCCATTTAAAGGGGAATGTTCATTTTAAACTGTGTTGCAGTGAGACAGGTAAGTTACTGTTAAGAATTTCTGATTTCGTAATATTCATTTTGAAATGTGAGACTGTTCCAAAACTTTGAAGCAGGTCCATCAGGGCCGGCAGCTTAGGTTCAGGACGGGAGAGTGTCAGAACGATATCGTCTGCAAAACTAGATAATTTAGTCTCCCCCAAACGTGTCGGGAGACCATGTATATCCAGATCTAACCGGATTAAATTTAAGAACGGTTCTAAGTGACTGAGGCCTTAAATTATTTTCTTCTGTACATACAAAGAAAGCAACAGTGGTAGGTTATGGGTGAACAGGGAGAATTGCAAAATTTCCTCCATATAAATGGCTTACTCAGGACAAAGTCCAAAGCAAATTTGAAAATGTTATGTTGAATAAAGCACCTGGACCTGATGACATACACCCACAGGTACTTAAGGAACTTAGGCCCATATTTATAAAAGAAAACTGGAGTTATTCTGGAGTAAATTAATTGCAGCATAGGGGACAAATAACAATTCCTGTTAAATGAAATTGGGCTTTTAAACATTTGAATGCTAGGGAGGTCTTGCAATGCATTGGAAACCTCTCTAGCATTCACAAGGTTACAAAACTCTATTTAAGTCAATGGGAATTTAGAATTTTTTATTTGTCCAATATATATATATATGTTAAAAGGAAAATACTAAATAATTAAAATAAAGTAACAGCCTAAGGTAAAAATGAAAAAAAAAAAAATATATATAAATATGTGTGTGTCAGAGGGTGTTACCCGCCAATATCTGGTTGGGCGCCCCTCTCACCCACATATAGCACCGTAGAACCACCTCTCACTGTGACACAAAACACAAATAGAGTAAATATTCATCAGGCTGCTGCTGTCTATGTGTCACTGTGTGAATAGTGACAACCCAAACAATAGATATGTGCTACAAAAGAAGAGAGTGACACTGATGAATATATAAATGATCACTATTTATTCTAGCAAAATAAAAAACAATAATTAAAAACAATAATAATGGACATCCATAAAACGTCAATCAATATGCAACAATATTACATTCCTCTTTTAAGATTTGCAACAATATATAAAATGTATAATATTGTATAGTTCACTAAGGTGCTGAACTCCTCCGTATACACAGTGTGCCAGTTATGGCTCAATGCTATATTTCTTTAAGTAAATATTTTATGATTTCCTTTATGAAAGAAGGTGCAGTTTCAGGGTCATTTATTTTTGATGTTTTTAACTTTTAGAATAAAGTGCTTGCATGTATAATCTCTCCCGTCCTTTCAGACACATATATGTGTGCTTTTGTAGCACACACACACACACACACACACACATATATGAAAAGAAATTCCAGGTCTGATAAAATGTTTAAAGTTTTACTGCCAATGTTTCAACCAGAAATCCCGGCCTTCCTCAAGACAAACATGCAAGTGAAAAGAGGTGCCTTATAAACCCAAGTGAAAACAAACTCAGCACCAAAACCAGTGTGATCAGCACCAGATGACGTCATCACCCGTGGGCGGGTCTATACATTGTCGGAAATGTGAGGAAATATATAGTGACAGTGAATTAAAAACATATATATAATCATCTTCTTCAGCCATCGTCGATCCACTGCAGGATGAAGGCTTCCTCAGCAAGCCTTCAACAACTTTGCCCCGTGCTGCCACTGTGTACCAATACACTTGGTAATTTCATCAACCCATCTTATCTTTGGTCTTCTTCTTGGGTGTGAAGTGGAATACATTCCAATATTCATTTGGTCCATCTACCGTCATGTATTCTTGCTATGTGACCTGTCAATTTCCATTGAAGGTGCTTTACTCTTTCAGATATGTCATAAACCTTTTTTTTGTTGATATATCAATGCACATGTTATTCTGTTTTGTTGTGTTCAAAATTTGATGTTCCTTACGCCTCAGTGTATGGCTTTGGCATTCATTGTCCATGTTTCATAGCCAGGCATAAGAACTTGGAGGATACACTGGTCAAAATTTGTCTTAAAAACAGTACTACTAAGTTTTCAAAATGTTTCCCATCCCAATTTTATTTGTCGATTCATTTCCATCATGGTGTTTCCATCTGTTGACAATCCCTGTCCAAGGTATACATGTTTGTCCACTTCCTCTAATTCTGTCCATCTCCTGTGATTTTCCCTGGTATGGTGAATTTGTTAAACATGACTTGTGTTTTGTTGATATTCATCTTCACACTAAACTTTTTACTTTCCTGTTGTAGTTCTTCAATGATATCTTGCAGGACTACGATAATTTATTATTTAAATAATACAATTTTAATTTTAAAATTGAAAAGGTGCAGCTCACATTCCTATTCAAATTAATTAAGTTGCACTTTGAACTTACATTAAGGTAACTATCAAAATGTCACAACCAATCCAGGCAGTGCACGGGACAGAATGTGCAGACTCAGAGGTAACTTCCCTCTAAGACAGTGTTTCTCAACTCCTGTCCTCAGGACCCACTAACAGGCCAGGATTTGATGATTTCCTTGTTAGAGCACAGGTGAGTTAATCAATGTGAATGAGCCTCTGATCACCACACCTGGACTGTTAGTGGGTCCTGAGGACAGGAGTTGAGAACTACTGCTCTAAGATGTTTGTGCTGTTGTCCACTGGATGCCTGAAAAAGAAGGTGGATTACTTCAATTACGTAGATTTATTCACCTTAATACAAGTATTCCTTTGCCTATCGCTATATTACTAATGTATTGGGGGACAATGTTATGAAGTTGAAGTTCCACTTTGAAACATAATTTTGTACTGATTTTATTTGTGATCTTTTGTTGCAGCTGTAATATTTTGATAATGTATTATCTGTGCAATCTCATGCTGTGTCTGGGATCACAATTTTGCAAATTAAAACAAAAAAATGTTTAACTATATATACATCAATATACATACAGGAAAAATGAAGACTTTAGCAATGTGATGCATACCCCTCTGGCCCCAAAGGGTTAAATATTTTATTATATGATCAGTGATGCTCTTCTACTTATTTGCAGTGGTATCTTCTAAAACAGTGTTTCTCACCTCCTGTCCCCAGGACCCACTAACAGGCCATGATTTGATGATTTCCTTGTTAGAGCACAGGTGAGTTAATCAATGTGAATGAGCCTCTGATCACATGATTTCCTTGTTAGAACACAGGTGAGTAAATCAATGTGAATGAGCCTCTGATCACATGATTTCCTTGTTAGAACACAGGTGAGTTAATCAATGTGAATGAGCCTCTGATCACATGATTTCCTTGTTAGAACACAGGTGAGTTAATCAATGTGAATGAGCCTCTGATCACATGATTCCCTTGTTAGAACACAGGTGAGTTAATCAATGTGAATGAGCCTCTGATCACCACACCTGTGCTCTAGCAGAGAAATCCCTAAGTCCTGGCCTGTTAGTGAGTCCTGAGGGCAGAAGTTGAGAAACACTGTTCTAAAACAAAAGAAAGCACAGGGGGCAGGTGAAACATTGACGCTGCATACCGGTTGCTTATTTGTTCAACCAGGTGAACATCTGTTATCAGTGTGTCTTATTAACCTATTACATTTTATCACATTATATATTCTAATCATCATCATCTTCATCTGTTGTCAGTCCACTGCTGAATGAAGGATTCCTCAGCAAGTCTCCAACAACTTCAGTTTTGTGCTTTTTGTCTGCTCTGTGTACCAACAAATTTCATTATTTCATCAAGCCATCTTGTCTTTGGACATCCATATATATATATATTAATATAGATAGATATAAGAAAAAGATGAAGCTGCAGCCATTCTCAATCCACTGCAGGACGGTGGCCTCCTCAGCAACTCAGGGTACGTCCCATACTCTGCCACACTGGTCCAGTGCGGATTGTCATATATTGGGCCCTGCTGGGTACTAGAACCTGTGACACTGAGGTCTGAGCAGGTTCCACAGCTGGTGCATTAATCAACTGTGCTATTTCACCAGGTTTAATATATTTATTGAGAGCTCCTCCCATTTATTCTGTGATCCTCTCAAACAGGGTAAGCAAATGGTGGCTCTCCAGCTCTTGGGGACAACAATTTGCAATATCCCAAACCAGCCGTTGGTCAGTTGGAGATGGTGAAAGTAATAGTCTCAAACAAACAATGCATTGGCTGCACCAAACATTTCTTCTAGACCCAAGGTATTCAGGTAAAAAAAACAGTATCCTTATTGAATATTCAATGCATAAAACAACATTGGGTTTGTAACACTATATATATATATATAGAGAGAGAGAGAGAGTGTGTTACAGACTG
This sequence comes from Rhinophrynus dorsalis, assembly GCA_037306005.1. Lineage (NCBI taxonomy): Eukaryota > Metazoa > Chordata > Amphibia > Anura > Rhinophrynidae > Rhinophrynus > Rhinophrynus dorsalis. The sequence continues at coordinate 36,540,057 of CM074718.1, forward strand.
TGAGACATCTTCATGAGCACTATAATCTGTGTTCGTGTATTACAGCGCTGAGTCGTGACCTAAGAGTTGTGATACACAAAATGCATTGATCAGTCGGCTCACACCTGCTCATGAAGACCTCTCATGTCTGTAATACTATTTATACTTTTTTGGATTCTTTCAAACCCAATGTTGCTTTATGCATTGAATATTCAATAAAGATACCATTGTTTTTACCTGAATACCTTGTGTCTAAAAGAGATGTTTGGTACAGCCAATGCATTGTTTGTTTGAGTTATTTGAGGAACAAGAGGAGTCTCTGGTTTGCATACTGACACTTGATTCTAAACAGCAGAGAATTGTTTTTTATGTCCATAAGATACGGTCAATGATGTTGAAAGTTATTCAACCCTTTTAACGCTGTAGTCAGTGGCAGTTATTATTAAAGTAATAATTTCCAACAGCTGGAGAGCCAAGGTTATCTATCCCTGCCTCTAAGATAAGGGTTTAACCCTTTGAATGCCAAATAGATGTCCAACTCATTGGGGGGGTGCATTAAGTTGTGATAAAGCTGAGATGACTATAGTGATATCACTATAGAATAACATAGGAACTGGAGAAATTATATAACTGGATAAGTCTTCTCCACTTTATCACCTCTTTATCACTCCTTATTGAATAACTCCCATTGTGTTCCATGACTTTCTGGCATGTAATTCTCTTTGACAGATAGACTTGCATCATATTTCTGATTCTTGACACAGAATTGGTTAAATTGCATTTCTTTTAGAAGATCTAATTGTGAAACCTAATGATGCATTTAACAAATGTGTTTAGTTGAAAGAATCAATAGAAAGATCAGTCATTAACAGAAAAGGGTTTCCTGATGAGTGAAAACATGAAATACATCTGCGATAAAGCACCAATTGTGTACGGCTGCTGTACAGAGATGTGTGAATTTAGTATTCCCCCATTATATTTCAGGACATCCTCCTGTTAACTCCTTAGATGCTAGAGATATCTCCAATGCATTTGCATTGCAAATTTTTTTCAAGTGAGTAGAAATTATTGAGAATTTTGGGGCATATTTATCAAAAAACATATATTTGTTACTAGTGTAAAAGCCCGTGTACACCGGCCAAGGTCCCTGTAATGTTAACCCTTTGAGTGCCTGAGGGATACACAACACATTGCTTTGCATTGCAATGCATTGCGTACCCCTCTGGCACTCAAAGGGTGAAGTGGCCACTACCTCACTGCTACACAAGATGCAGACTTGCGTCACCTAACTCTCGCAACACAATCATGTGCAGCAGAGACTGCCCAAATGCGTGCAGTCTCTACTGTGCATGATGGCTTCTGACAAACATCCTAGCAAATTATTATATAGGATAATGAAAAATACATGTTGACATTTATTAAGTACATGTTTACAAGTGACACTGTTCTAATTGTATATATTATTTAACTTTTTTTTAACATTGTATTATAGTAATTTTTTTATTATTTATTATTATGTATGTTCATCTGCTACAGCATACAGTGCACTCAGTGCTCCAGGGATATATACCATTGTATCACTATCCCCGCTTCACTGTACATGATAGAAAGCTCAGTGGAAAGAGATATTCAGGGTGATTAGTGTTAGAAACACAATCATGTAAAAAAAACTAGGCACTTCAAATCTAAATCATGGTTACACACAATGGTCAGAAAAGGTGCTTATAAAGCAAGTGTCTCATATTAACCTCTTTAAGAACCAGAGGGATATGTGTATATATATATATATATATATATATATATATATATATATATATATATATTGTGCACATTTGTTTTTTGGGGGGGAACAAAACTTTTATTATAGCGAAAAGCAAATTCTGAATAGAGAACCGCTGTATATTTGTATGAAATAAATGACATAGCAAACTCATGGGACTTTCCAGTTGAGAAATTCTGTGCGATTCCTTCGTACTACTTATGCCCCCTCTATACATAGTAATATTCTTAAAAGATTACCCTCTTTTTTTTCAGAAATTGAATTCTTTAAATTCTGAATATTGACAGTTCTCAAACAAGATAATAAATATGTTCATGAAATCAAATATGGTGTCTTAAATATGAATGCTAGAAATTGCCAATCGTGTATCATTATTAAATGCCCTCCATAGTCTTTGTAGAATTCTGACAGCCACATCAAGCACAGAAGTTTATTGTATAAGACTGTTTAACCCCTTAATGTCCACGGTCCTGGGGAGTGGTTCCCCTTAAGGACTTCTTTGATCTGATTTGGCGAGCCGGCATATGTGACTGATCATGTGTGCTGGCTCGCCGAACGGGGGTCTGATAGTGACCGATCCAGTCTTGGAGTGGTCAATTTCAGACTCCAGTAGCGCTCTGTGAGCAAAAAAATATATGATGTGCTTGGACCGTCATTGGTACTTTATACCGATCTACTGATGGTCTTAGCATGTCACCGGTAACTAAAGGGTTAAAGAAAGGTCATGACAACAAAAAGGACAGCGGTAGTTTATCAGTAAAAGAACACTATGCCTCTAGTCTTAATATAAATAGTCTGCGTGTACATCATATTTCCAAACTACATTTATGTTTTATATATATATATATATTTTTTTTTTTAAATCTTCACCTTTTTTATTTTATGTTACTGACAAAGAGTTATTTGGATATCAGTTTCCAAAGAGTTTTCTGTTTAATAGCAAAGCTTGATATGATACAATGTTGCAGTCTCCCTGCTGCACCGAATGCCCTATGTGCTTTCTTGTTTACATTGTATGTTTTTTGCAGTCATGTTCCTTGACAGAAAGCTCTCTGTAAACATATTAAGGCAGCTAATTGTCAAGGACATATAAATAAAAAATATAGTTAAAGATGAAAAGCAAAAAAAAAAAATGTATAGGCAATTTGTATATGCAGAATATGCAAAAGTCAAAATAAAGGTTTACTATTCCTTTAAAGGGACAGTAATACTTAAGATGTAAAAAAATAAATGTTGTAGGGTTTATCTCCCCTGAGTAAAACAAAGATACCCCCACTGCTGGGAGATATTTTATTAAAACATTATAACAGCTCAAAGTTGAATTTTTAGGTGCAATTTCACAGTGGCCGGAAAATTTACAGTGGCGCTGTTACTACACCATCCTATGGAAATTTATGGTCTACAGACCAGAGCAGTCCATAGGATGGTGTAGCAACAGCGCCACTGTAAACTTTCAGGCCACTGTGATATTGCACCTAAAAATTCAACTTTGAGCTGTTATAATTTTTTAATAAAATATCTCTCAGCAGTGGGAGTACCCTTGTTTTACTCAGGGGGATAAACCCTACAACATGCATTTTTTACATTTTAAGTATTACTATCCCTTTAATACGTTGGATACTATATAGTTTTGTTGATTACCTCTCTAGAACCCATTGGGATAATTTACTCCTTGATTGCTAGAAACATCACCAATGCAGAACTGAATTTGAATTAGTAACCCCTGAATTGCTGTGTGTAATACCCAAGCGTGATATCAGCTGGCCTGATAGTGTGGTTTTTAGAAGGATTTTTATGTATACTTCACAAACAAGGCAACAGGTGTACTAAAAAATAATTTTGGTGTTTTTCTTTCTTCTTTGCGAGGGGGATTTTTGGAGGAAGGTAAATGACAATTTAGATATACGTTTTAAATATATATATATATACAATTTAGATATACAATTTAGATACACATTAAAAAAAAAAATATATATATATATATATTTTTTTTTTTTTAATTTTTTTTTTTATTTATTTATTTTTAAATCTTAATCTTTTTTATTTTTATGTTGCTGACAATGAGATATTTGAATTTCCGTTTCCAGAGAGTTTTCTGTTTAATAGACCATCAAAGCATGATATGATACAATGTTGCAGTCTCCCTGCTGCACTGAATGCCCTATGTGCTTTCTTGTTTACATTGTATGTTTTTTGCAGTCATGTCCTTGACAGAAAGCTCTCTGTAAACATATCAAGGCAGCTTATTGTCGAGAATATATAAATAAAAAACATAGTTAAAGATGAGAAACAAAAAAATAAAATGTATAGGCAATTTGTATATGCAGAATATGCAAAAGTCAAAATAAAGGTTTACTATTCCTTTAATACTTTGGATGCTATATAGTTTTGTTGGGTACCTCTCTAGAACCCACTGGGATAATTTACTCCTTGATTGCTAGAAACATCACCAATGCAGAACTGAATTTGAATTGGTAACCCCTGAATTGCTGTGTGTAATAACCAAGCGTACTTAGGTGATATCAGCTGGCCTGATAGTGTGGTTTGTAGAAGGCTTTTTATGTATTCTTAACAAACAAGGCAACAGGTGTACTAAAAAAATAATTTTGGTGTTTTTCTTTCTTCTTTGCGGGGGGGATTTTTGGAGGAAGGTAAATGACAATTTAGATATACGTTTTAAATATAAAACAAGAGTCAATGTTAGGCACTCCGAAATAAATAAAATCCAATATCAATTGACTGCCTAGGTGCATCCCATAGCATAGACCATATAGAAAAAAGTAATTGGTTTCGATAACCAAAGTATAGGAGCACACACACGTCTTTATAAAAAATAACAACTGAGTTTATTAAAGGTAGTTTCATATTAAAAAATCAACATTTCGGCTCCATTGCGAAGCCTTTCTCAAGACTCCCTATGTGCATTCTTGTTTACATTGTATGTTTTTTGCATTCATGTTCCTTGACAGAAAGCTCTCTGTAAACATATCAAGGCAGCTTATTGTCGATGACATATAAATAAAAAGTATAGTTAAAGATGAAAAACAAAAAAATAAAATGTATAGGCAAAATAAAGGTTTACTATTCCTTTAATACTTTGGATACTATATAGTTTTGTTGGGTACCTCTCTAGAACCCATTGGGATAATTTACTCCTTGATTGCTAGAAACATCACCAATGCAGAACTGAATTTGAATTGGTAACCCCTGAATTGTTGTGTGTAATACCCAAGTGTGATAACAGCTGGCCTCATAGTGTGGTTTTCAGAAGGATTTTTATGTATTCTTAACAAACAAGGCAACAGGTGTACTAAAAAAAATAATTTTGGTGTTTTTCTTTCTTCTTTGCGAGGGGGATTTTTGGAGGAAGGTAAATGACAATTTAGATATACGTTTTAAAAATAAAACAAGAGTCAATGTTGGGCACTCCGAAATAAATAAAATTCAATATCAATTGACTGCCTAGGTGCATCCCATAGCATAGACCATATAGAAAAAAGTAATTGGTTTAGATAACCAAAGTATAGGAGCACACACACGTCTTTATAAAAAAAAATAACAACTGAGTTTATTAAAGGTAGTTTCATATTAAAAAATCAACATTTCGGCTCCACTGCGAAGCATTTCTCAAGACTCCCTATGTGCTTTCTTGTTTACATTGTATGTTTTTTTGCATTCATGTTCCTTGACAGAAAGCTCTCTGTAAACATATCAAGGCAGCTTATTGTCGATGACATATAAATAAAAAATATAGTCAAAGATGAAAAACAAAAAAATAAAATGTATAGGCAATTTGTATATGCAGAATATGCAAAAGTCAAAATAAAGGTTTACTATTCCTTTAATACTTTGGATACTATATAGTTTTGTTGGGTACCTCTCTAGAACCCATTGGGATAATTTACTCCTTGATTGCTAGAAACATCACCAATGCAGAACTGAATTTGAATTGGTAACCCCTGAATTGTTGTGTGTAATACCCAAGTGTGATAACAGCTGGCCTCATAGTGTGGTTTTCAGAAGGATTTTTATGTATTCTTAACAAACAAGGCAACAGGTGTACTAAAAAAATAATTTTGGTGTTTTTCTTTCTTCTTTGCGAGGGGGATTTTTGGAGGAAGGTAAATGACAATTTAGATATACGTTTTAAATATAAAACAAGAGTCAATGTTGGGCACTCCGAAATAAATAAAATTCAATATCAATTGACTGCCTAGGTGCATTCCATAGCATAGACCATATGGAAAAAAGTAATTGGTTTAGATAACCAAAGTATAGGAGCACACACACGTCTTTATAAAAAAAAATAACAACTGAGTTTATTAAAGGTAGTTTCATATTAAAAAATCAACATTTCGGCTCCACTGCGAAGCATTTCTCAAGACTCCCTATGTGCTTTCTTGTTTGCATTGTATGTTTTTTGCAGTAATGTTCCTTGACAGAAAGCTCTCTGTAAACATATCAAGGCAGCTTATTGTCGAGGACATATAAATAAAAAATATAGTTAAAGATGAAAAACAAAAAAAAAAAAAATTTTTAGGCAATTTGTATATGCAGAATATGCAAAGTCAAAATAATGGTTTCTATTCCTTTAATACTTTGGACACTATACAGTTTTGTTGGGTACCTCTCTAGAACACATTGGCATAATTTACTCCTTGATTGCTAGAAACATCACCACTGAATTAGAATTAGTAACCCCTGAATTGCTGTGTGTAATACCCAAGCGTGATAACAGCTGGCCTGATAGTGTGGTTTTTAGAAGGATTTTTATGTATTCTTCACAAACAAGGCAACAGGTGTACTAAAAAAACAATTTTGGTGTTTTTCTTTCTTCTTTGAAAGGGGGATTTTTGGAGGAAGGTAAATGACAATTTTGTGTGCCATTATATGAAAATGTATATGTTCAATGTATAAAACCTTAAAAAAGCTAGGCAGATTTATGTTGGGCACACATTTAATCATACATTAATGTCACAATTTGAGTTGCTCATATGTGAACTAATATAGAAAAACAATCTGTAGATGAACGTCTCTTAGCTGAACTTATGAAATCAATAGTGTTGTTTTACTACAGACTGGGAAAGCAATTTTCTTTTGAATTCCTGGCAGCTATTTGGGGAAGATCTGGACTCTGTTCTCCTGAGCCGACAGTGGGGTTGGGCTGAACAAGAGGAGACCATAATTTCAGCAACAGTTTTTATTTACTGCACTGCCATAACCCATAGACAGAAAGTTAAAATTGGTAGAACCTGACATGTGCTGTCTATGAGAATGTGCAGATAGCCAATGGAGAAAAATATCAGCATCTCTCAGTAAAGTCTCATGATTGGATTAGCCAGAGAGCCATGGTGGTCACTTTACTGAGCTGTGATTGGCTCTTTGGATGATCAGATGGTAAGTACAAGGCAGCCCTGGCTTGCTCATTAGGTCTACTCTGCCACAGGAAAAGACCTGTGAGTGGACAATATCAGTATGAAAATTACCCTTTAAATTCTATTAACATTTACATATATCTCCTTGAATTTTATAGCATCTTCTTTTTAAGTTCTCTTTTAACATTTGTATCCATTTGAAGGGACAGTAAACTTTTATTATGGTAAAAACTATATATTGCAAGACTTTTCTACTGAATAGATCAATAGCATTCCCATTGAATGGAAATGCTTCATTTAAATTTTATTACAGAGCAAAGCTTGCATTTTTATTATTGCTTTGGTCTGAGACCAACTGGCAGCTACAAATGTATCTGTCCTTACTGCTGTCTTTCTGAGTTAAGCCATTTGGTAAGAAACTTTCTTTGACTTGCATGGGGATCTCTCTTACTTAACACAGAAAGTTATAGATAAGAGCGGAAAATTGTGTACAATAAGTACTGTTATAAGCTAGATCAGTGGTTCTCATCCAGGGTGCGGTGGCACTTTGGTCTACCCTCACCACCAGCTTGGGATGCCAATCTTTTCCATGAAGACTTTAACAAAAATGTCAATGTTTGAGTTTCAGATGTATATAGACATTGTTATGCCCAATATACATGCTTTTACCATTATTTTGCTGAAACTTAAAGGGATAGTAATGTTTCACAATAAAAGCAGCTCTAATTAATCATCATAGTATTTGGACTTTGGAGAGTGTTGTTTCAATTCTGTCAGAGTTGTAGTTCAAGAGTAATTCACTGACAAAGTATCCCCATCCCGACCTTTTTACTGATGTAACACTGCTCAGTCAGATCAGAAGGGAGGTGCCCAGGTAGACTGCAGAGAGGGACAATCTTCAATTAAGATAAGGGAAAAACCTGAAAAACTTGTCAAGGGGGGCAGGGTTTTCATTGTTCTCATAGGAAGAAGATTGTCCCCTGCTGTTATCTGTCTGGTCTATGGACTGGATTCCACATCTGAGAAGAGATGGCTTACACTAGGTAAAAGGGGCGGGAGGGGAAACTTTGCTTGTGAATATCTCTCAAACCATAAAGGTTTGAGAGATAAGACTTATAGCATTCTTCATGTTTTTTTAATGCCTACAAAATAAAATAAAGATAAAACAAAGTATTACTATCCCTTTAAGAATAACTATACATTATGTATCTGTACCCCTCATTACAACCATGATAAACTGCCTATAAAATGTTTGGGATTCCTTAAAAATTCCAGAGTGCCCTGATGGAAAAAAAAGATTGAGAACCACTGAGCTCGATGCCTGAGGAAGAGATGTTGCATTATGTTATAGAGCTGTAAAACTTAGCTGGTGCTATGGTTTTATGCACTGATCTTCTATGTTCTCTGAGTTGTTAACTATAGCAAAAGTGTCACATGAATCCCTGGCCACAATTTTTTTAACTCACACTATTAGAAAAATTAATATCTTGCAAGCTCTACTAAACCTCGTGGCAAGCCAAGTTATCAATCATCTTTTGCAATGCGTTGCATTCCACTCTGGTCTTTAAAGGGTTAAACACAAAGAGCCCACCTACAATACATTTCTGCAGCTAAATATTCACAAAAGGAAGTTCAGGGCCCTGGATGTTACAAACCGTTCCTCTACTCTAACCCATCAAACACTGCAATTTTATATCCTCCAAAGTTTATAATGTATGTCTAGTTGAAGAGCCCGTGAATATGGGCCACCGTGCCACCCAGCAACGGGCGCGCTGCAGTCATGCACAGTAGAGACTTCCCGCACCGTGGCTGATAGTGAGCGGGGCACTCCGAATTCAGACCGTAGTCCTCTCTGCTCACCAACGGTCTGAATTCAGAGCCCCGCTCCGTATCAGCCGTGGTGCTGGCAGTTTGTACTGCACATGACTGCAGTGCGCGCAGCTGTCTCTGCTGCGCATGACGGCTTATGACAAACACACATTTAGCGAATTATTATATAGGGTTGTAATCCTGTAGCTTTCACTGTTAAAAAAAATATATATTTATCCATATACATTAATACTGGAGGACAATTATTACTTTGGCACTAGCTAATCATTATTTCTTGTTTACAGCTGTCATTTTGTAGCAAATGCAAATCCATCAATTGTGATATAGTAAATTGTGATATGTAAATTATCTTTAAAGCTGAGAGTTTTTACAATAAAAACTGTCATTACAAAATTTGTTAAAATGCTAAATGGACTAATAAAAATTTGAAATTTAGTCCCAAACCAATAAAAACAATGATTTGTTACTTTTTATCATTTTTAAATGACTGAAAGTTATCGCCCCACTGTATTTAACCCTTTGAGTGTCAGAGGGGTACGCAACGCATTGCTTTGCAATGCGTTGCGTACCCCTCTGGCACTCAAAAGGTTAAAGGGACGTTATTACCAAAAAATAAAGAGTTGAAATCCACTAAAATATTATGTATTACAATATAGCAATTTTTAAAATGTTTTCTTTGGTGAGAAAATTATAAAATCTTTCAAAATAAAAGGTAAAAGTGGCAACTTTTTGGTACTTTTTATCAGGCCTATTAAAAATGAATAAACCCATAAACAGCATTAGAACGCACCCAGGCCAATACATTGAAACTTCTCTCTTATTTATTTATCTAAATCATGCTGTACATTGCCCATTTATGTTCTGTTAACATTTACATATATATCCTTGAATTTTATAATTTTTAAGTTCTATGTTAAAGGGATAGTAATACTTCGTTTTATCTTTATTTTATTTTGTAGGCATTAAAAAAACACGAAGAACGATGTAAGTCTCATTTCGCAAACCTTTATGGTTTGAGAGATATTCACAAGTAAAGTTTCCCCTCCCACCCCTTTTACCTAGTGTAAGCCATCTCTTCTCAGATGTGGAATCCAGTCCATAGACCAGACAGATAACAGAAGGGGACAATCTTCTTCCTATGAGAACAATGAAAGCCCTGCCATCCTTGACAAGTTTTTCAGGTTTTTCCCTTATCTTAATTGAAGATTGTCCCTCTCTGCAATCTACCTGGGCACCTCCCTTCTGATCTGGCTGAACAGTGTTACATCAGTAAAAGGGGTGGGAGGGAGATACTGTGTCATTGAATTACTCTTGAACTACAACTCTGACAGAATAGAAATAACACTCTCCAAGGCCCAAATGCTATGATGATTAATTAGAGCTGCTTTTATTATGAAACATTACTATCCCTTTAACATTTGTATCCATCTGAAGGGACAGTAAACTTTTATTATAGTAAAAACTATATATTGCAGGACTTTTTTACTGGATAGATCAATATCATTCCCATCAAATGGAAATGCTTCATTTAAATTTTATTACAGAGCAAAACTTGCATTTTTATTATATGGTCTGAGACCAACTGTCTGCTACAGATGTATTGGTCCTTACTGCTGTCTTTCTGAGTTAAAGAGATAGTAATACTTAGCTTTCACTTTGCATAAAACCGTTAAGTGTAAAAATACTAAATCATCCCATCCGTGTCTCTCTGCCCTCACTTCTATAATTATTAAGCTTTTGCCAGTTATAGTTTCTCCCAACCACTTTAGGTCTCAGCTCAGAAATCTGGTCCCGGGACTGGCCGGCGGCTCTTCAGGACAGCCAAAATAGCATTATATAGAAATAAATACTTCATTGGAATGGTCTACAAAGTGTGCTTGCAAACCATGCACTTAATGATTTTATGCAAAGTGAATGTAATATTATCCCTTTAAAGGGATAATAATGTTTCATAATAAAAGCGGCTCTAATTAATCATCATAGTATTTGGACTTTGGAGAGTGTTATTTCAGTTCTGTCAGAGTTGTAGTTCAAGAGTAATTCAATGACAAAGTATCCCCCTCCCGCCCCTTTTACTGATATAACACTGCTCAGCCAGATCAGAAGGGAGGTGCCCAGGTAGATTGCAGAGAGGGACAATCTTCAATTAAGGTAAGGGAAAGACCTAAAAAACTTGTCAAGGGGGGCAGGGCTTTCATTGTTCTCATAGGAAGAAGATTGCCCCCTGCTGTTATCTGTCTGGTCTATGGACTGGATTCCACATCTGAGAAGAGATGGCTTACACTAGGTAAAAGGGGCAGGAGGGGAAACTTTGCTTGTGAATATCTCTCAAACCATAAAGGTTTGAGACATAAGACTTATATCGCTCTTCATGTTTTTTTAATGCCTACAAAATAAAATAAAGATAAAAACGAAGTATTACTATATCTTTAAGCCATTTGATAAGCAACTTGCTTTGACTTGCATGGGGATCTCTGTTAATTAACACAGAAAGTTATTGATAAGAGAGAAAAATTATGCACTGTACTGTTATAAGCTAGATCAGTGGTTCTCAACCAGGGTCCCGTGACACTTTTGTGTACCGTCAGCATCAGTCTTTAAATGAAGACTTTAACAAAAATGTCAATTATTGTGTTTCAGATGCATAATTATTAATATTGTTATGCCCAATATACATCTTTTTTGCCATTATTATGCTGAAACTTAAGAATAACTATATATTATGTATCTGTACCCCTCATTACCACCATGATGAATGTCCTATAAAATGTTTGGGATGCCTCGAAAATTCCAGATTGCGTACTAGGGGTGCCTTGATGGAAAAAAAGATTGAGAACCACTGATCTGGAGGCCTGAGGAAGAGCAACATTCAGTCTCCCAAAAATGATCTATTTTGTTATAGAGCTGGTGCTACGGATTTTTGCACTGATCTACTGAGTGTATTCTCTGAGTTCTTAACCCTTTGAGTGCCAGAGGGGTACGCAACACATTGCAAAGCAATGCGTTGCGTACCCCTCTTGCACTCAAAGGGTTAAAGCGGAACTATCACCCCAAATAAATCCCCCCCAATAATTACTCATATAGTGATAAGCATAGAAATAGCAGTATTATCCATTATAAGTACAGCGTTCCTAAGCAATCGTACTTCATCTAAAACTGACAGCCAGGCATCAGCGCAGACATCTTGGCTTAGAGACATCTGTGCACCTTCCGTGTCCATCCCAGTCTCCTCTAAGGGACATTGCATTGCACCTTAAGGCAGGCCTAGACTGGGACAAAAAATAGGCCTGGGCATTTAAGGCTGAGCAGCCTGGAGTGGCGGGCAGCGGCCTTCACTGACACTGACTGTCACAGGGTTGGGCTGTCAGCCGACGGTGATTGTGGGCGGAGCTTATAATCACGCACGGTGCACCAAACGACTGCACATTGATTGACCGCCCACCAGGAAACTTGTAATGAGGTGGCCATCTTTCAGTAAGTAAAAGATGGCCCAAACTCATTTAATGATTAATTTTTTTTTTAAACGCCCGGACCGGCCCACCGGGCAAATGATGGCCAGTCTGGGCCTGTCTTAAGGAAGTGATGGTGCAGGCATTCAGATGCCTCTACAGTAAGAAGCCTGCCCTTCAGTCTCGGAAGAAGAAGGATTTTTTAATAACGCTGGACTTTTGCTGGATAATACTACTATTTCTCTAAGCTTATCTCTATATGAATAATTACTGATGGGGGAACTTTATTTGGGGTGATAGTTCCGTTTAACTATAGCAAAAGTGTCACATGAAGCCCTGGCCACAAATTGCTTTTAACTCACACTATTAGAAAATCAAATATTTTGCAAGATCTATTAAACCTCTTGGCAAGCCAAGCTATCAATCATCCTTAACCCTTTAAAGACCAGGGGGATGTGCAACGCATTGCAAAGCGATGCGTTGCATGCCACTCTGATCTTTAAAGGGTTAAACACTAAGAGCCCACCTGCAATACATTTCTGCAGCTAAATATCCACAAAAGGATCTATTAAACCTCTTGGCAAGCCAAGTTATCAATCATCCTTAACCCTTTAAAGACCAGGGGGATGTGCAACACATTGCAAAGCAATGCATTGCATGTGACTCTGATATTTAAAGGGTTAAACACAAAGAGTCCACCTGCAATACATTTCTGCAGCTAAATATCCACAAAAGGAAGTTCAGAGCTCTGGATGTTACAAACCGCTCCCCTACCCTAACCCATCAAACACTGCAATTTTGTATGCGCCAGAGTTTATCGTGTATATATTGTAATCCTGTAGCTTTCACTGTTAAAAAAATAAATAAATAAATAAAAATAAAATATAAAAAAAATATATATAAATATATATATAATACAGGGCTCAAAATTTCCACTCGCCACTAGCCAATGGCGAGTGAAAATTTAGCCCTGGTAAGTAGAAATTCAGCCCTGATCGGTATTTTATGGCTTGCAGTGGCGACTAACTTTTCAGGTCTGGCTAGTAGCAAAGGACTTCAACTTTTAAGGACTGTATATATAATATTTATACATAAACATTCATTATTACTTTTTTTATCAAATGCAAAACCATCAATTGTGATATAGTTTGATATGTATTAACACAGTTTCTGTGTAAGTACAAACGCACACAAATCTCATTTATTTATATGTAAATTGAAATGCCAAGTAGATTTTTATCTTGGGTAAAATGATTCTTAAATTACAACATTTTATTTTACAATAAATCTATCTTTAAAACCGAACGTTTTTATAATGAAAAATATCAGTATGAAATTTGTTAAAATGCTAAACGCCTTAATAAATATTTGAAATTTAGTCCTAAACAAATAAAAACAATGATTTCTTAGCTTTCCGTAATTTTAAAGTATAAAAATGATCTCCCCACTGTATTTAAAGAGACATTATCACCCAAAAAATGTAAGGAGTTCAAATGCATTAAACTATTTTGTACTCCAATAAAGCAATTTTGTTTTAAATTTTTTTCTTTGATGAGAAAATTCTAAAATATTTCAAACTAAAAAGGTGAAAGTGGCAACATTCTGGAGCTTTTTCTCAAGCGTATTAAAAAAATGATAAACTCATAACAGCATTAGAACGCACCCAGCTCGGTACATTGAAACTTCTCTCTTATTTATTTATCTAAATCAGGGATGTCTAAGTTCAGTCCTCAAGAGCCGCTAACAGACCAGGATGTAAGGATTTCACTTATTAAGCACTTTAGAGTTAATCAGTGGTTCCTTCATTTTGACTTACTTACCTGTGCTTAACTCCTTAAAGCGGAAATACCACCCTTTAAAAACATTATCTCAAATAATTCCTCATTATTACTGCATTCATGAGAATAAGCCACTACTCCCGGACTGACAGGCAGGACAGAGCACAGACATCTTTCCATAGTGACGTCTGCGCGCCTGCACTGTCAGTCCCTTTTGGAGCCGAACTGCTCCTAGCAACGCCTCCTAGATGGGGAGTTATTTGGGACAATGTATTTTAAGGGTGGTAGTTCCACTTTAAGGAACCATGACTTTCCAGGACCATCATGGGAAAACTTGAGCTAAGGAATCATGACGGTCCTGGCACGACACGGAATTCAGGAGTCCCCATGCAACTGCACACCATTCGGGGACTCCTGAATCCATTTGCACAAAAAAAAATGCCCCATAAGTACGGCTGGTCACTAAGGGGTTAATCAGGAAAATCCTTAAATCCTGGCCTGTTGATGGCCATTGAGGATTGAACTTGGACAGCCCTGATCGAAATCATACCGTACATTGACCATATACATTTTACGGTACTTTCCTGTTATCCTGAACCATTTTCAAACATTTTTAAACAAAATCTTTATTATAATATTTTTCAAACACTTTGAAACAAATCGATGACAGGAAACAACAGATTCTGACAGGAAAAAACAACAACAACAGGAATTAGTTTCGAAAATGGTTCCGGATAACAGGAAAGTACCAATTTTATAACTGGTTATGTACAGGTGCCTCCAGATGAATAGGAAAATGATGCTTATAATATATTTTAGCATTTATACACTTCAATAATTTTTATAAATACGGACTAGGAGTAAGTGCTATTATAATGAATTAATTTTTAGGCAGTGATGTCCCTTTAATGTAGATTCCGGTAACACCACCTGACACAAGTAGGACAAACGTGTGTTAGTGGGCCAAGTCTGGTAATCAAAGACTCAGCACAAACTGGGGCAAAGTGACAAAACAAGATCGATGACAAGATAGTCATAAATTGTTCTCTATGGGTTTTTTTTCCTTTGTTTTAATTCAGGGATTTTTGTTCCTAAATTTCAAAGTCCACTAATAAGCTTATTTTTTTTTAATAAAATTTGTAATTAACCCCTTGTTTGTCATAGGGTATGCAACGCAATGCTGTGCAATGTGTCAAATGCCTTGAATGGTGGAGGAATCTATCACATTGTGGAGCAGTGCCTTAGAGATTTATCTAGCAGGCAAGGGGTTAACCTTTTGGGTGCCAGAGGGGTATGCAATGCATTGCAGAGCAATGCGCTGTGTACCCCTCTGGCACTCAAAGGGATAAATTGAACCTCATCTATGAATAAAGATTGCTGAAATACATTAGTGGTTACATGTACCCTTTTTTTTACCATTGACAATCTAACGATGACCTTCTAAAAATATCACTTGGGTACATTTTATTTTAACTCTTTGAGTGCCTGAGAGGTATCAAATGAATGGCATCTATTGCAGAAAATGAATTTGCTCTTCTTTTATAGCGGCTGATGTACTTAAGAAAATGCAGCAATCTTGGAGCAAACCAATTGCACCATAGGGAACCAAATACAAATTCCTATTTGGAATACAATGTATTGGAGATCTCCGTAGCATTCGAGAGGTTAAAAGTTCTGTTTAAATTAACTGGAAATTTCATCCTGTGGTAAAATTGGCTTACCCCAAAACTGTACCACTCCACTTTTATACATACACCCTTTATCTTTATACATAAGACTCTTTTAGGGGAGATTTATTTAAAAATGATCTAAGGTAAATACAATAATGGGTTCAGTGTATAAATAGTTTTGTACATGCCTGCTAAGCCCAATTAACAAATCTCAAATCCAGGGTGGTACATATCCACTTGTTGGTTATATACGATATAGAATATATAGGGAGACCTTAAGACCACACTTCAGTGATCATGTGCATCTGAGGTTTGGTAAGATAGGGATCCCCTCAATCATTATATTGGTTGAAGTAGATTTGGAGATTTTTTGTATATATATTGGGAGTGTTTACATTTTGTATATACGTATATCGTGGACGCACGATTTATAATATGATTCATTGGATTTTTACAACAATATAAATTGGATTTTTGCGTGATTTACATTGTATTTGCCTTTATTATTAAGTACAGTTTGCGTATTGGGAGAATTAGGAGAGTTGTAGGCTTCATTTGCCTTTGATATGCTCTTTGGTCGATCCGGATGTTTTTTGTCCTGAGCGCTGAACATAATTATAAATACTGTAGACGTTTTTTATAATCCACAAGCAAGGATTATCCCTTTGAGTGCCAGAGGGGCACGCAATGCATTGCAAAGCAATGCGTTGCGTACCCCTCTGGCACTCAAAGGGTTATTGGTTCTAGCAGCTGAGACAGCATTTTTCTTCCATCTTCCATAATTGCGCAACCTGTATACATATAGATACAAATCTCAAATTGAGTCTATTATGTGACTTTTTCACATTTCTTTTATATAGACTGACAAACAAAGGCAGGGATATTTTACAGTAAGGGTTATATAGCTATGGAATTCTTTGCCTCGGAACGCTATGCTTACAGATACTATAACTGCTTTCAAAAAAGTAATGGATGCCTCTCTAGCACAGAACAGTATTGAGAATTATGACAGTTGGCTTCAAAGCAGATAGGATGTTGATTCAGGGAAATATCTGACTGTCATTTGGAGTCAGGAAGGAATTTTTTACCCACTTGGGACTTAATAGAAAATGGATTCAATGTTTTTTTTCCTTCCTCTGGATCAACAGGGGTAATTTAGCATGGGCTGGACTTGATGGACACACGTCTTTTTTCAGCCTCATCAAGCATGTTACTATGTTACACAAAAAACACAGTGGCAGGTAAATTAGGTGAAAAAGGTAATCTTAAAATTGTCACGTCATTCAACAATTTTTATATGTAGTCTGACAAAATTCTTATATCCACATCCACAAATTACGCCGTAAAAAATGTTTTAGCTCATGTGGATCCTGAAAATTTTTTAATGGGCAAACACCTTTATTTATAAGTGCAGCCAATTTTTATGTGTAACTGCAAATAGTGCCGGACATATGTTTGCACCATTTATATACACCTCTCCCACTGGGCCTTATGTATAAAGTCAAAACTTTCTTGTATCCTAGCGGACCAAAAAAAATGCTCCACTGATTTAAATGTGGCTTTTTACCAATTGTATATTAGAGAGGTCTCCAATACATTGCAATTAATTTGTCTCCTATGGTGCAGTTGGATTGCCTCTGAATCGCTCCAATTTATATTTGTGTATATGAACATTTGTCATTGGTTGGTGCTGGGTTGTGTGAGTTTTGTGAGGTCATTTAGAGCCCCTGGTCCTTTGCTCCCACAGTCTTAACTGTGTACTCTGCAGGTGCTGTGATTGGCTGGTCTCCCTGTCATGTGACAGCTGTCTGTAGGTGGATGCTGTGTGCATTTTAACAGTCAGATGCAGGCATCCTGGACCCAAGTTTTTGCAAAGATGAAGCTCCCAGGACAGAGACTACTTTGCAGCTGCTGCATTCTACTCTCTATCTGTGTCACAGGTAAGCAAAGGGTGGCAGAAATCCGGGGCACATACTGATCTGATGATGTTAACCCTTTGCGTGCCAGAGGGGCACGCAAAGTGTTAAGAATTCAGATAAAGAAGCACAAGCAAATTTGAACACTTAAGCCATCTGTAATGCATTTTGAACATCTGCACACAAGAAGTAGACATTGTTAAATGCATAATTAAACTAAACCATTGTAGAGGACGCTCCAGTGCTTGTTGGATGCATATGCACAAGAAGAAGACATAGTTAAAAGCGTAATTAAATTAACCCCTTGAATGGTAGAGATGTCTCCCGTGCATTGCTCCATAACGAGTTGGCGACATCGCTGGCATTCGAGAGGTTAAACCCATTAAACTCTCTTTCCTTTTTCTGCTGCGCTTTGCAAACAGAACCACATTTTATGGAACGATGGCTAACCAATTGACCCATCTAGCCTGCTACTTTTCCTGTTAAAAGGATCATCTGTCATAGTTCTCAAAACAGAATTGTGTATATTCAAGTCGGTCTCTCTAGAATTCAAGTAGTTTAAAGCCCCATTTAAATCAACTAGAATTTGCAAAATTAAAATTTTACCCCATGGTGCAGTTGATTTGCTCCAAAATGGCACCTCTTTTCACATATCTTTTATATAGACTGACAAAGGCAGGGATTTTTTACAGTAAGGGTATTATAGCTATAGAATTCTTTGCCTTGGAACGCTGTGCTTACAGATACTATAACTGATTTCAAAAAAGTAATGGATGTCTGTCTAGCACAGAACAGTATTGAGAATTATAACAATTGGCTTCAAAGCAGATAGGATGTTGATTCAGCGAAATATGTGACTGTCGTTTGGAGGCAGGAAGGAATTTTTTTACCCACTTGGGGCTTAATAGAAAATGCCTCCACACGAGAAAAGGTAAAGGTGAAACAAATAAAGGGCAAACTAATGGCACCACAGAGAAGAAATAACATTTCCTATCAGGGGTGCTAAGGGTGCAGCTGTGATGGCCCAATAGATTTTATTTATGCCCCTTGGTGAATACTTCTGTGCTGAGGCCCCAAAAACTGTTTGCAACAGGACCATGAAATGACTAGTTATGTCACTGTTTCCTACTGATTTAAATTATTTATTGTTTAAACTTCTTGGGGGAGATTCACTAAGCAGTGATAAAGAGGTGATAAAGTGGAGATAACTTCTCCAGTGGTATCACTTCTCCAGTTCCTATGTTATTCTATGGAGCCTATGCACTAAGATCTCCAAAGTTGAAGAAATCTTAGTGCATTGGCTCCATAGAATAACGTAGGACTTGGAGAAGTGATAAACTGGAGAAATAATCTCCAGTTTATCACCTTTTTATCACTCCTTAGTGAATCTCCACCCTTGAGTGTTAGAGAGATCTCTAATACATAGCCTAGAATATACTTTCTAACTTCAAATCACATCATATTGAATTCACCATTTGTGTTTCCACAGTATGTGTTATTTTATTAATTTGTATCTATATCCTCCATGATGCAAGTAAAATTCTTGATAACCTCATTGGTCCTGAAGAGAATTAAGTTTACTGAAGTTAATGACACCATTTATTTGATCGCCGTGTTGATCCGTTAAAAGATATCTCCTACTACAACAAAGTTTATAGTAATATCCAAAATTTTACCATTTCGGATATTGAGAATACAACAGAAAAGGCTATCGATCACACATAGGGTTGCCACCCAGCCGGTATTTTACTGGCAGGCCGGTAAAAAATTGGCTTCTGTCCAATGTTAAGTCTATGGAGGGAATGTCATGGCCGGTATTTTTTTAAAGAAAAGGTGGCAACCCTAATCATACATGGGTGATTTTCTAAAAAGAAAGGTAAAAGGTCACTTTATTCTTGGTGGACAAAGTGCCAAAAATGTACAGACAAAAGGGGTCACTGAAAAAAAGTAAAGGGTCACTGACTTGGCACAAC
This sequence comes from Rhinophrynus dorsalis, assembly GCA_037306005.1. Lineage (NCBI taxonomy): Eukaryota > Metazoa > Chordata > Amphibia > Anura > Rhinophrynidae > Rhinophrynus > Rhinophrynus dorsalis. The sequence continues at coordinate 36,559,807 of CM074718.1, forward strand.
TTTGCTGAAAATCAGCTTTTTGATTAGGCAACTGTAAACCCTTTGTCACGAGATATAACTGACAAAGAACCTGGCCTTAGACAGAATGGCCTACGTGTGATTGGATTAATTTTTAACCCTTGCAATGCATTGCGTCTCCTGCTGGCCCTGAAAGGGTTAACTGTCAAAGTTAAGATGCCTTTACAAGAGATATTATTGTGTGTAGAATGCTTTTTTTGCCTGTGATACTCAAGGACATATTTCTAACAAATAAAAAAAATGTGTGTAAATCAAGGAACCTCTTCAACATATAATACCTGCCTCAAAAAATGTGCCTCTTCATTAGGACAGTTATTCCAATGCAGGACTGTCTTACAGATGGAGCAAAAAAATATTTAACCCTTTGAGTGCTGGGGGGGGATGGAAAGCGTTGCTTTGCATTCAAAGGGTTAAAGAATATGTATCTGTTTATATAGAATAATAGACCTGACCCTTTGAGTTCCAGAGAGGTATCCAACGCATTGCAATGCTTTGGATACTTTTCTGGTATTCGAAGGGTTAAGTAATTATGCCATTATTTTTAAATCTTTCCCTTTACAAAAAAAATGGCATTTTCCAGGACATCTCCTCAAGAGACTGTATTGCACAGAGATTGCAGCAAATCTGAATTTATGATTAACAAATCCATGCTTTATTACAGTGTCAGTGTTTTGGGATTAGTTTGACCCCTTCATCAGAATTTATCCCTTGTACAATACATTTGTTGTTTGTTTGATAAAGGTGATACAGATGATGATATAATTTTCTAGTGTGATAAACTCTCCAATTCCTATGTTATTCTACGTAGTATATGCACTAAGATATCCGAAGCTGTAAGAACTTTGTGCATTGGCTCAAGAGAATAACATAGAAACTGGAGAATTTATCACACAAGAGAAGTTTATCTCCTCTTTATCACAGTTTTATCACATAGTGCATAACATCCCAGATCTTCTGTGAGTGTAAAGAGATTGTGTGTCTCATCTATACTGAAGACAGTTGTATTTTTTAGTAATTATTTACTCCTATAACCCTTTAAGGAACAGCGGACTACACAATGCATTGCGCAGCAGGCTAATATAACTTAACCTAGCCTAATAATCTAGTAGAAGAAACCATATTATTTTACTAATTTTTATTATTTTTAATTATATTCTTTTATCTTAACTATTTCTTTTTATTTTCGTGATGCTATTTTCATGTTGATTATTCATTTATGTTATTGTAACTGGTGGGAATTATGACTTTACCTTAAATGTAGATACATTTTACCTACATTGTTATTTTTTTTTTTTTTTTTTTTTTTTTTTAATCTGGAGAAAAATTCCAGCTGTAAATTAGATTACACAAAGGTTTCTGGCCTGTCCAGTTGTTACACCTCTGTAGAGAATATAATCACTGAATTCCATTATTCAAGAAATTAAAATTTCCATTATAAAATTAAATCACCCTTTTGCAACTGACTTTCCTTAAAAAATGATGAAAAGGTCATTTACTAATTTTTGTTGGCTTCAAAACCCGAAAAAAAGTATTCAAGATAAATCATAACAAATGCACCTCAATGTTTTCCTTGGATTAATGAGATAGTTCCATATCTTGCATCAAAAATATAAGAAAATAATCTCCAAATAAGGAGGCATACATTATTTTATGTACTAACGTGTTGCAAAGCTGTAGAAGTAAAAATTTATGGAAAACTGAATGAAATAGCAAATGTGGCTAAAAACATATTCTTTGGATTTTTAAACAAGTAAAAGTATATTTTAAACCAGAAAATAAAGTTAAATTATGGATATTTGTTTCTAAACAATCTTCTAAATTCTCTCTAATTTGGGCCTATTTAAAAAAAAATATATTAATGTTGTAATCTGCAGACCACAAAAACAATATGCAATGTATTTCGATGTATGCATTTGTTTCCTGGTAATTTTGATAAATAGAGGACATAGTGGAATAATGTGAGTTAGTCATATATTGTAGAGGTCATTAAAATAAAGTGAGTTTAACATTTTCTATCAAGCTATTGTTTCTGACCTTATTGTGCTCTCTAATTAAATGATAAACATTAACTCTTTGGGTGCCAGAGGGGTATGCAACTCATTAGACATCAATGTGTTGTGCACCCCACTGGCACTCAAAGGGTTAAGGAGGTTAATTCTTTACTCTTGGCGTGCAACGCATTGCATTCTAATGTGTTGCATCCCCTCTAATCCTTAAAGGGTTAATTTGGATAATGTGAAAAAATATATTTTTTAATAATAGTTGGTAGTAAAACAAACGCACCCCAAATACATTAATATGAAGTGCAGATACATACTGTTTTCTTTTTAGATAATTTAGGATCAGATATATATATTTTTCTTCCTTTTTTTTAACGCTTTGAGTGACAGAGGGGTCTGCAACGCATTGCTTCGCAATGCGTTGCGTGCCCCTCTGGCACTCAGAGGGTTAAAGCACCATTAGAACTTACATTTATATTGTGAAAGCAAATTATTCATTTTATTAACTTCAACTTGACAGAGATAGAAATAAAAAACAGTATTTCAGTGTAGGCATGCATTAATTAAATGCTGATATAAAATGAGTTATCAAATACAGGATTTTATTTGAACTGCAAAAGCAATCCTCTAGCATTCAAGGTGATTTAAATAAAAAATTTTAATGTTATTAAAAAATACAAATTTCATGGCAGAACAAAGTTACAATGTGTACACTCATTAGATTATTCTGTTCTCTGCTAACAATGAGGACCATTTTGCTTTTTTTTTTTTTTTCTATTTACCAGAGATAAGTAAAATTATGCAGGCTAAGAAAAGACAATCAAATCTAATAATAAATCTAAAATTCTCATAGTGCAGTGTTTATTGGACTACAACAACAGCACAGGTTTTCACGATAGCTAATCAATGGTTCACTCATTGCAATTGATATACTAGTGCTTAATTAGGTTATATTCATATAACCTGACCTCTTTTGTGTGTCTGATGATTGGAATGAGAGTCAAGAATTTAGGCATATCTTTGATTGATACGGGTGAGCCTATTAGAATTACTGAACCACTGATAAACTCACCTGTGTCAAGGTCGGGAAATCCTTGAATCCCGACCATTTTGAAGAATAGATTTGGTGTCTGTCTATGTAAGTAAATAGATGTTATTTTTGGTATAGACATTAATCATCGCTATTACACTACCCACTCAGGGCCTACTCACTGTCACCTCTAAACAGTCACTTAGGTATTCCCTCTCTCTCTCTCTTTACATATCTGAATCAGAGACTATGGGCCATTTTAATAAAAGCAAACTGAAATTATTCTGGATTAAACCAAATGTATCATAGGGGACAAATAAAAATTCCTGTTAAATTAAATGGGACTTTTAACCCCTTGAATGCTATAGAGGACTCCAGTGCATTGCTTCGCAATACATTGAAGCCTTCTCTAGCATTCAAGGGTTAAAAAGCTCTTTACGAGTGCATGGAAATTTAGGACATTTTATTTTGTCCCCCGTGGCGCAGTTGGTTTACTCCAGAATAACTCCAGTTTTCTTTTATAAGTATTCATCAAAGGGGAGAGATTTATAAAAGTAGTCTTTAATAATTTAGAGTTCTGATCATTAATATGTCGCTATTATATGTAAAGCTCTTTACGAGTGCATGGAAATTTAGGACATTTTATTTTGTCCCCCGTGGCGCAGTTGGTTTACTCCAGAATAACGCCAGTTTTCTTTTATAAATATTCATCAAAGGGGGGAGATTTATAAAAGTAGTCTTTAATAATTTAGAGTTCTGATCATTAATATGTCGCTATTATATGTAAAGCGTGGTGCTATTTATAAAAGACTGGAAAACAAGAACACAGACGCAAACCATCTGAGAGAAATCTATGTAGAAAGATGGTCAAATTATATAATCATGAATCTACTTACAAGACCAATTCTTGTAAGTGAGGCCCATAAAGGAAATAGTCAGCAGAAATCTTCACTGGTCTGAGGATATGGCAATCTGTTCACACACTTCTCCTTGGACAATATAGGTAGAATCTCTATATCCAAATATATAAAAACTAGTTGAACAGCCCGTTACACGGGCCACAGTGCCACTGCCACCCGGTCGCGGGGCAGTCACATGCAGTAGAGACTGCCCGCACCGCGGCTGAAACAGATTTCCAGTGTTTACTATAAGTGCGAGGTGCGACCAAGGACGCCATACACACACGGCTGCAACCAGGAGAATTTATATAGATTGACTTTATGTATTGGGTTTGATTCTTTTTGAAATGAATTTTATTATCTTCCTATTATTTTAGTAGATCAGTTTTGGTGCGCTAATCCTATATAATAATTCACTAAATCGTGTGTAACACCGCGACATGCGCAGTAGACACTGCTGCACGTGCTGCAGTCACACGCAGTGGAGACTGCCCGCGCTGCGGCTGATACAGAGCTAGGCGCTGAAGGAGCATCCGGCTCTGTATCAGCCGCGGCGCGGGCAGTCTCCACTGCGTGTGACTGCCCCGCGACCAGGTGGCAGTGGCACTGTGGCCCGTGTAACGGGCTGTTCAACTAGTATTATATATTGTTTCTCTATTTATAAAAGAACTAAGGAAGCTTTACAAATGTGGCGTTAATCAAAAACACGCCTTCCTCACATCACCAGGTTTCACTTCATTCTAATGCCCGCTTTCAATAAGAACAGTTCCTACCTGGCATTAAAATTCTGGTGACAATTCTGTCTCAAAATTGTTACAATTAACAACATTTTTTTAAAATAAATTCTCTGTTCCAAAATTTACAATGAGACCAATTCTATTTCCCTGGAAATTGAACTAGGTTGCGTTAACATCTCTAAAACTGTTGCTGCGTTCTTTATAAATACCCACATTCATTTTCAGAACATTTTAAAGATATTTTTCACTATACTCCAGTTTTATAACTCTCCCACTTGGGCCATATGTTCAAAAGAAATGAGGCGTTCTGAGGCAGTCCATTTGCACTGTAGGGGAGAACTAAAAATTTCCAAAATTTCCATTGATTTAAACTGTGATTTTAGCCACTTGAATGCTAGCGAGGCCTCCATGCCTTGCTACGCAAGGCACTGGAGACCTCTCTAGTATTCAAGGGGTTAAAATCCCAATTTAAGTCAATGGGAATTTTTTAGTTCTCCCCTATAGTGAGAATGATTTGACCCAGAACTCCTCCACTTTTCTTTTCAACATACGGCCTTATATAGTCTCTAATTCAGGGATATAAAGAGAGAGAGAGGGAATACCTAAGTGATTGTTTATAGCTGACAGTGAGTAGGCCCTGAGTGGGTAGTGTAATAGCGATGATTAATGTCTATACCAAAAATTACATCTGTTTACTTACATAGTAACATAGTAACATAGTAATTTAGGTTGAAAAAAGACTTGCGTCCATCTAGTTTAACCTTTTCCTATTCCTGTTTACCATCATTGATCCAAAAGAAGGCAAAAAAAAAACCCTCAATTAGCAATTTAAAATTCTGCCTTGAATGGGGGGGGGGAATTCCTTCTTGATTCCAAATGGCAATCAGATTTCTCCCTGGATCAACAAGCACTAACTAAATATTCATCCCAATACTAACGTACATAGCCCTCTATGTTATGCTCTTTTAAATAAGTATCCAGGCCCCTTTTAAAGGCATCTAATGTTTTCGATAGCACCACCTCCTCAGACAGTGAATTCCATACCTTTATTGTCCTTACTGTAAAGAAACCCTTCCGCTGTTGTAGATTAAATCTCCTTTCCTCAAGTCTAAGCGGGTGGCCCCTTGTCCTGTGTACTGTTCTGTAAATGAACAGGTCTTTGGAGAGCCCTTTGTATGGGTCCTGAACATATTTATATAGTGTTATCATATCCACTCTAAGACGCTGTTTCTCTAGTGTGTACAAGTTTAACTTTTCTAGCCTTTCTTCATAACTAAAACTTTCCATTCCCCTTACTAGTTTTGTAGCCCTCCTCTGCACTCTTTCTAGTTCCATAATGTCCTTTTTCAGAAAGGGCGCCCAGAATTGAACAGCATATTCTAAGTGGGGTCTCACCATGCACCTGTAAAGAGGCATAATTATATCTTCCTCCCTTGAGTCAATACCCCTTTTAATACATGCCAATATCTTATTGGCCTTTGCAGCTGCCAGTTGGCACTGCATGCTACTGCTAAGTCTATTGTCTACCATTACTCCCAAATCCTTTTCATTTGTAGATTTCCCCAGAGAAACACCATTTAAACTATATGTTGCATTTTTATTATTATACCCAAAATGCATAACTTTACACTGAATCTCATTTGCCACTTGCCTGCCCAGTAACTCAATTTGTCCAAATCCTCTTGTAATGAAGACACATCCAGTTCAGACTTTATTACCTTACTTAATTTTGTGTCATCGGCAAACACTGATACATGGCTCCCTATGCCCTCTGGGAGGTCATTAATAAACAAATTAAAAAGAAGAGGACCCAGGACAGATCCCTGAGGTACTCCACTTATCACGTTTATCCAACTGGAGAACTTGCCATTTACTACCACTCTTTGCATTCTATCTTTCAGCCAATTTGCAATCCACACACAAACATTTTCCCCTAGGCCTATTTCATTCAATTTGTACAGTAACCTCTTGTGTGGAACTGTATCAAATGCCTTGGCAAAGTCTAAATAGATCACATCAACCGCCGCTCCCGCATCTATATTTTTACTCACTTTTTCATAAAATGCGATCAAGTTAGTTTGACAAGACCTGTCTTTCACAAAGCCATGTTGGCTATTGCTAATGACAGTCCTGTTCCAGCAGAATTCTTGAATATATTCCCTTAGCAACCTTTCAAACAGCTTCCCTACCACAGATGTCAAGCTTACAGGTCTGTAATTTCCTGGCTGTGACTTTGATCCCTTTTTAAATATGGGCACCACATCTGCTTTACGCCAATCCATGGGCACCATACCTGAAATAAAAGAATCCCTGAAAATCAAATATAACGGTCTGACCAAGGTCTGGCTTAGCTCTTTAAGTACCCATGGGTGTATACCATCTGGCCCCGGAGCTTTGTCTACCTTAACACCATTCAAATGTTGTAACACTTTTTCTTGTGTTAGCCAGTCCCATGCTTGCTGTAACTGTTCTATAAAAATAGTCTGCAGATTCTTGTCCATTGGGTCTTCCTTGGTAAAAACAGAAGAAAAGAAATTATTTAAAATATCTGCCTTCTCTCTGTCCCCCTTGACCATCTCACCCGTTTCAGATAACAAGGACCCAACATTATCAGACTTTAATTTTTTGCCATTAATGTATTTAAAGAATTTCTTTGGGTTGCTCTTGCTCTCCTTAGCAATATCTTTTTCATTCTCCAGTCTAGCTAATTTAATAGCCTTTTTGCAGGTTTTGTTGACATTTTTGTATACTGCAAATGCCTCTGCTGATCCCTCAGCTTTGTAATGTTTAAATGCCGCTTTCTTGTTCTTTATTTCATGAATTACTTTACTGGTTAGCCACACTGGCTTTAATTTTCTTCTTTTGTATTTGTTTCCAACAGGGATAAATTTATATGTGTATTTTTGCAATGTTATTTTGAATGCATTCCACTTACCTTCTGTGTTTTTTCCTGAAAATATTTTATCCCAGTCAATGAGACCAAGGGATGAATTAAACCTGCTAAAGTTGGCCTTTTTAAAATTCAGTGTTTTGGTGGGACCCATACTAAATTGCTTTTTTGAATTTATCTCAAACGATACCATGTTATGGTCACTATTCCCCAAGTGCTCCCTAACTTGGATGTTAGAGATAAGTTCTCCATTGTCAGTTATTACCAGATCCAGACACGCATTCCCTCTGGTTGTGGTCTGCTCTAGTTGAGATAAAAAATTGTCATTCAACAAGTTCAGAAACTTACTGCTTTTAGCAGAATTAGCTGTTCAATTTTTCCAGTCTATTTCTGGATAATTAAAATCCCCCATAATTAAAGTTCTCCCTATTTGAGAAGCCTTTTCTATTTGCATTAATAGCTTTGATTCTTCAAAGTCACCAATGTTTGGTGGTTTATAACAAATACCCACTTACTTAGACAGTCAGCAATTCAAGCCTTTAAAGGGATAGTAATACTTAAAATGTAAAAAAAAATATATGTTGTAGGGTTTATCCCCCTGAGTAAAACAAGGGTACTCCCACTGCTGAAAGATGTTTTATTAAAAAATTACAACAGCTCAAACTTGAATTATTTAGGTGCAATATCACAGTGGACTGAAATTGTACAGTGGTGCTGTTGCTACACCATCCTATGGACAGCTCTGGTCTGTAGACCATAAATCTCCATAGGATGGTGTAGCAACAGCGCCACTGTAAATTTCCAGGCCACTGTGATATTGCACCTAAAAAAATTCAAGTTTGAGCTGTTATAATTTTTTAATAAAATATCTCTCAGCACTGGGAGAACCCTTGTTTTATTCGGGGACATAAACCCTACAACATATAGTTTTTTTACATCTTAAGTATTAGTATCCCTTTAACAATGGACACGAGTCAAGGATTTCCCCATCTTGACACAGATTAGTTTATCAGTGGTTTAGTAATTCTAATAAACTCACCCGTTTCAATCAAATATATGTCTAAATCAGTGATTCTCAGATCCAGTAATCGGGGCTCACAAACAGGTCAGGTTATATGGATATTCCTAATTAAACACAGGCAGATCAATTGTAATGAGTAAGTAATTGATTAGCCATCTGTGATCAAGCAGGGTTATCCTGAAAACCAGTTCTGTTAGTGTATTCCCTTGCCTTAAGTTGGGATTTTAACCTCTTAAATGCTTATTCGTCAAGCTAAAGAGATGCAGTTGTGGAGTAATCAGGAGACCCATAAAAATGCCCCAAATTCTGATTCAAATTGGGCTTTTAATCCCTTGAATGCTAACACATTCTCCAGTGTATAATCCATTTATTTTTGGCTCCATATTTGCTGATCTTTAATGTGTTTAATACAGCGGAATGTTGCAATCGCTCTGGATAGGATTTCCTAAACCTTGAAGTCAGCCGGGTGGAGGGGTAGGAGGGGTCTAATTTACACCAGGAGTCTCTGTATCAGTGATTCTCAGGTCAGATTTTATGGATATCCCTACTTAAAGGGGAACTTTCACCTGAAAAAAACTTTTTACCATCTGTTGAAACACATAACCAGTATCAGGAAACGGTATGCTTAGGTTTTATTTTCCAGTGCTATTAAAGATATTTGATTTTCCAAGACGAGCACTTCCGCATTCAGCGGCACAGTGCATCTTCGGCACAGCTCTCAGGACTTCCCAGCACTATTACAGCCTCCTCCCACCTCCCTCCCAGCTGCCCCAGCGAGCGCGTTCACATTTCACTTCGGTGTGGTGTGAACGGCTCCTACCGTTATAGCAAGCTACAATTGGCATTATAATGAGGTTGCAAATCAAATATCTTTAATAGCACTGGAAAATAAAACCTAAGCATACCGTTTCCTGATACTGGTTATGTGTTTCAACAGATGGTAAAAAGTTTTTTTCAGGTGAAAGTTCCCCTTTAAGAACAGGTAGAGCAATCAGAGTGACTGAACCACTAATTACCCACCGTTCATCAAGTGGGAATATCATCAAAAACATAAAGGAGAATTAACACATCCTTATACTAACCCCCCCATTTACCTTACTATGACAAGAAAAACGTTATGCCCACTATGAATTTTGCCCCTTGTGCCTTTGTTCAGAGATAACATCTTCAATCAGTCCTGAATGTCACGTCCATGGAGGCGGCCATGACAGTTATTAAAGTTTTTTCAAATTGAAGCAGCCGTAATGTATGAGCATACTTAACCCTTTAAAGACCAGAGGGTGAGTAGAGTTTGAGGTTCTGTACGGTTAGTAGAGTTTGAGGTTCTGTATGATTAGTAGAGGTTGAGGTTCTGTACGGTGAGTAGAGTTTGAGGTCCTGTACAGTGAGGAGATTTTGAGGTTCTGTACAGTTAGTAGATTTTGAGGTTCTGTACAGTGAGTAGAGTTTGAGGTTCTGTACGATTAGTAGAGGTAGAGGTTCTGTACTGTAAGTAGAGTTTGAGGTTCTGTATGGTGAGTAGAGTTTGAGGTTCTGTACTATGAGTAGAGGTTGAGGTTCTGTACAGTGAGTAGATTTTGAGGTTCTGTACGGTGAGTAGACTTTGAGGTTCCGTATGGTGAGTAGAGTTTGAGGTTCTGTACGGTGAGTAGAGTTCGAGGTTCTGTATGGTGAGTAGAGCTTGAGGTTCTGTGGTCCTGTTAGCAACCATCTTGGACAAGCCATCCAGGACTTATTGTAGATGTTATCTCTTGAACAAAGGAACAAGGGCAACATTCATATGGGCCATAAGGATTTTCTGGTCATAGTAAGGTAGGTGGGGGATTATTATTAGGAATTGTTAATTATCATTTAATTATTTTTTCCTGAGGTCTAACCTCTAAGGGTGTTGCATAGTATTCTCTTACTGACAGGAATAAGAAATTCTTCATACATACTGATGTGTAAAAAACCCAATGGGAGACCCAACATGAATGAGGACATATGCATGAAAAGCTAGTTTTTGGCATATCGCCTCCTTTAGTTTGGCCAGATAATCTCTTTCAAACATATGAAAAATTTTAGGCTGCAATGGCCCATGTGTCAAAGTATCAGGTAATTTTCATATGTTTCCTCTTTTAACCTTTTGAGTGAAACTGTAACTGCTTTCAAAAAAGCAATGGAGACCTATATAGCACAGAACAATATTGAAAATTATGACGGATGGCTTCAATGCAGATAAGTTGTTGATCCAGAGAACTATCTGACTGTCATTTGAAGTCAGGAAGAAATGTTTTACCCACTGGGGGCTAAATTGGAAATGGCTTCAGGGTTTGTTTTTTGTTTTTTTTGCCTTCCTCTGGATCAACAGGGGTGTTTTTGGCATGGGCTGGACTTGATGGACACATGTCTTTTTTCAGCCTTGTCAACTGTTATATGTTTCTATACTATGTATATTTAGTGTGTGTGTGTGTGTGTTTGGGTGTACATACACAAGATGACACCTGACAAATGTATATGTTGATTAGAATGCACCCAGCACCACATGGGTAATTAAATAAAAGTATATATAATTTCAAATAAAGATAATAGTACAACAAAAAGTCCAATATATGATCTTTAGTTTCTACGAATCTAAAAGATGTGATGATTATGAAATGAGATCTTGGTCTAGGAACACTCACAATTAAAGCTGAGCCTGGACGCTTGAAAGCGAACAGGCATTGCACTTGTGGGGATATTATAAAGCACCTCTCATCCACGCTCCAGATTGTATGTGAAGAATCAAAGACTGAAGGGATACTCACAGGAAAAGTACAGCCCAACATAAGATAATTGTGTGAGCAATATGCTTGAGAGGGTTTTTCAAATAACCTTCCTCCCTCATAGAGCAATCCTCCACAATCAAACATAAATATCTTTCTTATGACTGTAGGGACATATAGCTGAGGTGCATAAAACAGCTATAAATATATTAAAACACTAAAAAACAAAATAAAAAGAAAAGCGAGACCTCTAAGCCTTTCATAACACCATGTTACTTATTGGGGAACGGACCAGCGGGGAAATTCACTAAGCACTGATAATGAGGTGATAAAGTAGAGATAACTTCTGTTTATCACATCTCGATTCCTATGTTATCTATGGAGCCAATGTGCTAGGATTACTCTAGCTTTTGAATGCTTGAGTTAGGTATAATGTGTAGTATGGTGCTGTTAAAGGGACAGTAATACTTAATGATTACTAACCCCTGTATTGAAGTCATATTAAAAAGAAATGTATTGCCCCCAGTGTCATCTCTCAAACTTTTATGGTTTGAGAGATAATCGCTCCTAAAGTTGCCCTCTCCCTCCCCCTTCCCTGAAATCAGCGTTCTAGCTGACTGCAGGGAAGTCTGTCGTAAGACCGTCATGTGGCTCTGCAGCAGAGCCAAGATCACGTTAATAAAAAAGAAATCTTTCACTGAAATGGTCTTCTACATGTGCTTGGTTTGTGCTTGGTTTGCAAGCACACATAGAAGACCATTATAGTGAAAGATTAGTTTTTTTATTAAAGCGATCGCGGCTCTGCTGCAGAGCCATCTGCTGATCGTAAGACCGGATTTCCCTTCAGTCAGCTAGAACGCTGACTTCAGGGAAGGAGGAGGGAGGGGGAACTTTAGGAGTGATTATCTCTCAAACCATAAAAGTTTGAGAGATGACACTGGGGACAATACATTTCTTTTTAATATGACTTTAATATAGGGATTAGTAATTATTAAGTATTACTATCCCTTTAAGTACGATGATTTGCGCAGCACATGTAACGTGTAATTACTGTTTCTTGCAACTCAAATGTGCCATCGCTGTATTTTTGGTAGAAAATAAGGCATGCAGGGATGACTTTGATGCAATCTGCAATAAATTCAGATCGCAATCAAAGTACAATAAAAATACATGAAAAATGCAAAACATTGTAAATAAGGAACAAAAATGCACACGGTTTTTAAATGCAACTTTATGCAATTTCATTACTACAATCAAAGTGTAGGTGCGAACTTAGCCTTTAAAAAAAGAAAAGTCCATTCTGAGCACCATTGAAAAACTGTTTACAAGATCACATTCTCCTGACCTCCAGATACCAGTCAACTCAGCTCAGAAAACTGCATTTAACCCTTTGAGTGCCAGAGGGGTATGCAACACATTGCAAAGCAATGCATTGCGTACCCCCTCTGGCACTCAGAAGGTTAACTGTAAACAAAAGAAACCTGAACAAACAAGTAGGACACTAATCTATATTGTAGCACAGTCCAGCAGGTTTGCATCCAGTGCAAGATTTAGGGGCAGAAGGAATATTTGCTGCATTTCAGGAACAAATTAACTACATCAGGGACGTCCAAGTTCAGTCTAGGGTTGCCACCCAGATGGTATTTTACCGGCAGGCCGGTAAAAAATTGGCTTCTGTCCAATGTTAAGTCTATGGAGGGAATGCCATGGCCGGTATTTTTTTTAAGAAAAGGTGGCAACCCTAGTTCAGTCTTCATGGGCCACCAACAGGCCAGGATGTAAGCATTTCCCTGATTAGTCACAGGTGAGTTAATCAGAGGACCATTAATCAGCATGACTCCTAAGTGTCCCTCTTTAGGAGATATTAGGGGTTCATACCTCCCACGTGTCCCTCTTTTGGAGATATTAGTGGTCTGTACCTCCCAAGTGTCCCTCTTTAGGAGATATTAGAGGTCCCTACCTCCCAAGTGTCCCTCTTTAGGAGATATTAGTGTCCCAAATCCCTCTGTCCCTCATTCCCACCGTGGTGTCCCTGTGTTTAGGAGATCAGACTGTGTGGTGTGTATAGAAGTGTATCACCCTGGTGTCCCTGTGTTTAGGAGATCAGACTGTATGGTGTGTATATAAGTGTATCACCCTGGTGTCCCTGTGTTTAGGAGATCAGACTGTATGGTGTGTATATAAGTGTATCACCCCGGTGTCCCTGTGTTTAGGAGATCAGACTGTATGGTGTGTATATATAAGTGTATCACCCTGGTGTCCCTGTGTTTAGGAGATCAGACTGTGTGGTGTGTGTATATAAGTGTATCACCCTGGTGTCCCTGTGTTTAGGAGATCAGACTGTGTGATGTGTATATAAGTGTATCACCCTGGTGTCCCTGTGTTTACGAGATCACACTGTGTGGTGTGTATATAAGTGTATCACCCCGGTGTCCCTGTGATTAGGAGATCAGACTGTGTGGTGTGTATAGAAGTGTATCACCCTGGTGTCCCTGTGTTTAGGAGATCAGACTGTATGGTGTGTATAGAAGTGTATCACCCTGGTGTCCCTGTGTTTAGGAGATCAGACTGTGTGGTGTGTATAGAAGTGTATCACCCTGGTGTCCCTGTGTTTAGGAGATCAGACTATGTGGTGTGTATATAAGTGTATCACTCTGGTGTCCCTGTGTTTAGGAGATCAGACTGTATGGTGTGTATATAAGTGTATCACCCTGATGTCCCTGTGTTTAGGAGATCAGACTGTGCGGTGTGTATATAAGTATATCACATTGCTCCACAGCAATAAAACTCACAGTAATGTTTGTTTAAATGTCAGTAGTTGTGTTTATAAATTTGTCTGTGTAAATAAAATACTTCGGTCTTGCTCTAAATTATTTATTCAGTTACACATAGAGATGTCAGTAGGTCATATATTAACCTAAAAGTCTCGGTAATGCCCCCAACCACCAGCCACATTCCCAGCAACACCATCTAAAACAAAAGTGTCCCTCTTTGTCCATCTGAAATGTTGGGAGATATGAATCAGGGAAATCCTTAAATCCTGCACTGTTGGTGGCCTTTGAGGACTGAACTTGGACACCCCAAAACTCACAATTTTTCTGTTCCACCATTTGATTTTTGAAATACACGTGTAAAGTCAGAGTAGAACATTAACCTTCTGAGTGTCAGAAGGGTGTTCAATGCATTGTGAAGCAATGCCCTGGACATCTTTCTAGCACACAAAGGGTTAAAATATTCCAAGTAAATGTTGATGCATGGAAGAATTGTGATTGTACCGAGAAGCAAGCAAAAATTGGAAAATACACAAAACAGCATAAATCTTTAGCGTTTCTTTATATGCAAGATAACGGCACTAATTTATTAAATACTAGTTTTAAAGCCCATGTACACGGGCCAACACTGGCGACGCTGCAGTCATGTGCAGAGACTGCCCACGCATCGGCTGATACGGAGCGAGGTGCTCCAAATTCAGACCGTAGTCCTCTCTGTGCACTACAGTCTGAATTCGGATCGCCTCGCTCCATATCAACCGTGGCGTGGGCAGTCTCTACTGTGCATGACTGCAGAGCACGCAGCTGTCTCTACTGCGCATGACGGCTTCTGACAAACATACGTTAGCAAATTATTATATAGGATATTTGGGCTGCAGTCACTAAGATCACGCCAGTGTTTTTTTTTACATGTAAAATAAATTAGCAACTGTTTGCATGTATTTATTAAAAAAAATATTCGCCCTATTAATGAACATTGCTCCAAAAAATTTTGGAGCAAATAATGTTAAAAATTGTAGATTTGCTTGATTTTAACAGAAACACTACAGATATATGTTATTTTGCTACTGTTTGCTGTCAGATACTCAGCATAACTTAGTTTAATGGTAAATCTCAGCAAATACAGACACAAAACAGCTAGTAATTTACAAAACTGCAACGTTTTTTAGCATGTTTTTAGGAAATGTGGCTCATAATCTAAACCCTTTAACGAACCGTGGGGTGATCAATACGTTGCTTTGTACCAGAGTAAATTGCTCACGATTTGCAGACATTTCGGTAGGAATCGAGTTACACGTCTATCGCTGTGTATAAATATGAATAGTGAAGTATGATTTTTATGACTGAACAGATTCATTATGTGATTAAATGTAATTCCTGATGTAAAGTACTCATTCTTTCAGTTGAAAATAATACGTTGCAATTTGAGATAAGATGATGGGGAAACAATGGCAGCAGCTTAAGTAGAAAAATGTATTGATAGAGGAAAGTTTTGTAAAAATAACCACTTACGAACATGTAGTGTGTTCTTCTTTAACCCTACGAGTGCCAAGGCTGTCCAAATTTGATACTCAAAGGTCATAAAAAGGCCAAGATTTGCCTTTTGGTGCATTGCATACCCTTCTGGCACTCAAAGGGTTAAATCCTGGACTAATGGTAGCTCTTGAGGACTGAACTTGGATACCACTGATTTAACCCCTTAAGGACCACGTACTGTGCTATAACAGTCATGCGTTTTTTTCACTAAGGAATAGTGACAGCCATAGCACATCACGAACGTCTCTCTCAGTCCCTAACGCGGCACCCCAGCCCATCAGAAAGACCAAAGTGGTTCATAAGGGAAGGTTACTTCTCAGGACCCTGGTCATTAAGGGGTTAAGGATCAGAGGAGTATGGAATATATTTCTCTGCAATGTGTTACACACCCAGTCTTGCCTGTAAATGGTTAAGGCCATATACATTTTAATCTTTCTTAATGTGTGTTTGTTAAAGGGATAGCAATACTTAAAATGTAAAAAAAAATATGTTGTAGAGTTTATCCCCCTGAGTAAAACAAGAGTACTCCCACTGCTGAGAGGTGTTTCATTCAAAAGTTATTCATTTTCAAAGTTGAATTTTATAGGTGCAATATCACAGTGGCCTGAAATTGTACAGTGGCACTGTTGCTACACGATCCTATGGACAGCTCTGGTCCCGGGACCATAAATCTCCATAGGATGGTGTAGCAACAGCGCCACCGTACAATTTCAGGCCACTGTGATATTGCATCTAAAAAATTCAACTTTGAAAATTAATAACTTTTGAATGAAACACCTTTCAGCAGTGGGAGTACTCTTGTTTTACTCAGGGGGATAAACACTACAACATATTATTTTTACATTTTAAGTATTACTATCCCTTTAAATGAGGTTTCACCAGTTTAGAGCACCATGCACACTATATATTGTTTGTTTGTTTTTTTTCAAAAGAGAATAAGCTTTTTTGGAGTGCTATATGTAAATGTATATCCTATATCAGGGCTTAAAATTTGAAGTCCTTTGCTACTAGCCAGACCTGAAAAGTTACTCTCCACTACAAGCCATAACATACCCACCAGGGCTGAATTTCTACTCGCCAGGGCTGAATTTTCACTCACCATTGGCTAGTGGTGAGTGGAAATTTTGAGCCCTGTATATATTATTATATAAATAATATATAAAGCTATGTATATAAAGCTATTTAGAAAAAAAAAAAATTCTGAAGATTCTGCCCCGATTGTTTGCACGCAGTTAGGACAGTTGTCATAAAATAGCCGTTAGTCCTTCCATTTACAATCCTGTAAGGAACACAGGGGGAGATGTAAAAAACTAGCGTTATAAAGAAAGTGTCTGTAAAAGTGACATAAGAATATATATATAAACACCTAGCGACATTTTCTCTAAGAGTGAGATGTTCAAAAAATCATAATGAAAAAATTGTCAGATCATGAGTTGGTGGTAAAAGAACAATATTTTCAGAAGTAAATCCCTCACATTTGAAAATGTGTCATAAAGAATTATAAATGACGGTAAGAAGATCTTGATGAACATTGCCTTTAAAAATTCTGATGTTAAAAATGTCTTTGATTTTATCTTTGAAACGAAAATTTTTTGACATATTTTCAAATAAATAAAGACTTTTTTTCACCAGTTTACTCTATAGTACGGCTTCTCACTCCTGCTAACAGTACTTTAATTTGTCTTCTCCATAGGGTGACCACACGTCCCGGAATGCCCGGGACTGTCCCTTATTGGGTGACTGTGTCCTGCTTCCTGCTTCACCTCCCACTGGGACAACAAAGAGTCCCGGAATGGAGCAACATGCATCAGTCCAGCCAGCCAATGAAATGTATTTGTTATATGGACCTCATTGGCTGGTTGAGCCAGCCAATGAGGACCATATAGCAAAAACATTTCATTGGCTGGCTGGACTGGTGCGTGTGATTACAGTCTGATTACAGTTCAGTTACCATCACTTTTTGAATATCTCTCCCTAAGTTCTAACTCCATTTAGTTGACTTCTTTGAAAAGTGGAGTAGAAATGGTCTTGGCCAAATAAGAACTGTATTCCAATGTATTTATAAAGAAATACGCTAATTGCGCAAAAAATAAAGGCAGTTGTAGTAATTAAATCTTAATGCCAGGTATAATCTGTTCTTAATGTGCATATATAGTGACAGATATGTGTGCGAGTTTATATATACAGGTGCAGATTTTCTTAGAATATTCTCAGACAGACATATTTATAAACGGGACTTTACTTCGTTATAAATATGACCTGGAGTTGTGAATTTAGAGAAAATTGTTAAGTATACACTAAGAAGGCTTTTTATACATCCCCCACACGGTTCCACTCAGCAGTGTAATGCTGTATTAACCCCTTCAGTGCCCTCTTTCGTGCCAGTCACAGGACTGATTCAGGGCCGGATTTATAATTAGGCACTGTAGGCATCTGCCTACAGGCGCACACCACAGGGGGGCGCCTGTCATTGGGATCCTCCTTTGTTTTTGTTGTTTGTTTGTTTTTTAATTAGCCTCGCCCGCCCGGTGCTGCAACATGGTGAGGTCTGTGCCTTCTTCGGCACAGACCTGTAGCTGCTGAGCTCCCTCGTCTGATCTCTATCTCATCTTTACATTATGTCCCAGCGCTCTGCATTACTGAAAAGAAGACAGAGCGGGAGATCCAGCAGCTACAGGTCTGTGCCGAAGCACAGACCTCTCCTGCCCCTGGACCACCTGGTAGGTAGGAAATGGACACTGGGGCGGTGGCAATGTGTGGGTAATATTTAGATGATGGGGGCAATGTGAGGGCAATATGGAGATGACGGAGGGCAAGTTGGAGCTGATGGGGAAATATGGAGCTGATGGGAGGCAATGTGAGGTTAATATGGAGATGATGGGGGCAATGTAGAAATTATGGGGGCAATATGGAGCTGATGGGGGGGCAATGTGAGGGCAATATAGAGATGATGGGGCAATGTGAGGGCAATATGGAGTTGATAGGGGCAATGTGAGGGCAATGTGGAGATGATGGGGGGCAAGTTCGAGTTGATGGGGGGCAATGTGAGGACAATATGGAGCTGATGGGGGCAATGTGAGGGCAATATAGACATGATGGGGGCAATGTGAGGGTAATATGGAGTTGATGGGGGCAATGTGAGGGCAATGTGGAGATGATGGGGGGTAAGTTGGAGTTGATGGGGGGCAATGTGAGGACAATATGGAGCTGATGGGGGGCAATGTGAGGGCAATATGGAGATGATGGGAGGCAATGTGGAGATTAGGTGCATTGTGGAGGTGTCCAGTGGAGATGGCCAATGGGGGGCACTTCAGATTTCTGTGCCTACAGGCTCCCGAGATGTAAATCCGGCCCTGGACTGAATATGTAACAGCCGTCACGGAGGAGGGAACTGAAAGGGTTAATGCAGCATTAAATTGCTGAGCAGTGTGTGACAATGTGTGCTGAGCAGTGTTGGATTGTTAAAAAAACCTTCTCAATGAGGTGTTTTATTCATCCCATGACAAATTCACTGTGCTCCAGGATTGTGTCATATATCATTATACACACACGCACCCAGGAAACAATTTATGAGATGATCAGAACAACTTAGCTGTAAGACAGACAGTGTATCCAATCAGTCCTAAATAAAGCAGTCCTCCAGACCAAATTCCGCATCTGAGGGGAGGTGGCTTACATTAGGTAAAAGGGGCAGGAGGGGGATACTTTATCATTCAATTACTCTTGTACTACAACTCTCTCAGTATTGAAATAACACTCTCCAAGACCCAAATACTATGAAGATTAATTGGAGCGGCTTTTATTTTGAAACATTACTATCCCTTTAAAGGAATAGTAATACTTAAAATGTAAAAAAATATATGTTTTAGGGTTTATCCCCCTGAGTAAAACAAGGGTACTCCCACTGCTGAAAGGTGTTTCATTCAAAAGTTATTAATTTTCAAAGTTGACATTTTTAGGTGCAATATCCCATTGGCCTGAAATTGTACAGTGGCGCTGTTGCTACACCATCCTATGGAGATTTAGCTGTCCATAGGATCGTGTAGCAACAGCGCCACTGTACAATTTCAGGCCACTGTGATATTGCACCTAAAAAATTCAACTTTAAAAATTAATAACTTTTGAATGAAACACCTTTCAGCAGTGGGAGTACTCTTGTTTTACTCAGGGGGATAAACCCTACAACATATTTTTCTTTACATTTTAAGTATTACTATCCCTTTAAGCTCAATGTTTGTTCCATTTGTCATGTCAGCCAGTGGCCACCATGGATAGGAAATCCAGGATGTTATGTCTTGAATAAAGGTACATTAATGGGGGCTATTAGGATTTTACACCCATAATAAGGTAAATGGGGGTTATTATTAGCTCTCTATAAGTATGCACCTGTTGCTAAGAATGCATATTGTGTGTGTGTATTCATAAGAGAAAAATGAATGTTGATTATTCACAGTACAGAATCCTAAATGTAATGAATCTCTGCAGTAGGACCACAAGACCCGCTTCTAATGAATGAATTGTGCCACTTTATCAAGGTAAACATACAGCATTCATTCCATTCATGAGGTTTATCCACCTCCGATGGAAAGCGTAGGAGTTATCATATCTGAGAGTCCGCTGTGGGTTATCTAGCTCAGGAACATCTACTTATATTTCATAGGGTTAGCAATAAATGAATATTTTTCCTACAATCAATATAACTATTGAGATGATTTGAATAGAAGAACAAATAAAGAGTGTGACATCTGGAATCAGGTTAGCGCTCGTGTCATTTCTATAATCGTAATAGGCTTTTGATGCAGAGTGGGGTGGCTTTAGATTATTATGAGCTGTTTATATCTCAGTACCATTTAATTGCTTGAATTACATGGTATGAATGTTAACCCCTTTGGGTGCTAAGAAGATCTTCATGCATTGTAAAGCAAAGCATTTCTCTAGCATGCAATGAGTTAAAATTAGTTAAAAATGAGTTAAAATTAGAACATAGATGCACTGGGAGCAGGTAACCAACTGGCCCATTTAGTCTGTCCATTTATTTATCTACTAGTTGAAAAGCCCATTTACACAGGCCACAGTGCCACCCACCAAGCGGACGGATCCTGTCTTGTCACTGGCCGTGCTGCAGTCATGCTCAGTAGAGACGGCTGCAGTCACTGCAGTCATGCTCAGTAGAGACAGCTGTGCTCGCTGCAGTCATGTACAGTAGAGACGGCTGTGGTCGCTGCAGTCACGTACAGTAGAGACGGCTGCGCTCACTGCAGTCATGCTCAGTAGAGACAGCTGCGCTCGCTGAAGTCATGTACAGTAGAGGCGGCTGCACTCGCTGCAGTCATGTACAGTGGAGACGGCTGCGGTCGCTGTAGTCATGTACAGTAGAGACGGCTGTGGTCGCTGCAGTCATGTACAGTAGAGACGGCTGCATCTCACTGCAGTCATGCTCAGTAGAGACTGCACGTGCCGCGGCTGACACGGAGCAGGCCGATCCAAATTCAGACCGGAGTCCTCTCTGCGTACCTTCCTGGGACCAATGGTCCCAGGAAAGTGCGCAGAGAGGACTCCGGACTGAATTCGGAGCGCCCTGCTCCGTGTCAGCCGCGGCACGTGCAGTCTTTACTGAGCATGACTGCAGCAAGCGCAGCCGTCTCTACTGAGCATGACGGCTTCTGACAAACATCCTTAGTGAATTATTATATAGGATTTAAGAATTCAGGCTTATTTAACCCTTTGAATGCCAGAGAGGAATCCAACTCTGTCACTCAAAAGATTAATCCTTAGAATAGGCATAAAAGTATCCAAAAAGTCTGCCTCCACTATAGAATACAGAGCACTCAGTACTGCAGGGATCGTGCAGCATTATATCACTATCCCTGCTTTCACAATCCCTGACAAAAAGCTCTCTTGATGCTGAAATTAAGGGAGCTTCCTTTCACAGACATAAAAGTAAAAAACAGGTGAAAATGAGAAATAAAATAATAGAACGCCAACCTGATTTTCCCTATTATGTAGTTTCAGAGTATGTAAAGTCAAAAAGTGGTTCACTGCCAGTTTAAAGTGATAGTAAAGTTGTTTTACTGTAGGGATATGCTCCTTCCAAGATGTATTACACCTCAATTTAGATAACGAAATGCTTTTCTTTTCCTGTCTGTTTCCACCTGCAGCACCTCACAGCAATCTATTGCAATATTGCCACCTAGTGGTGACTTTCCATTAGCAGATGCTTGATATAAAAAAAAAAAAAACTCAAACAAGTTTGATTTATTATAAGTTCTGAATAAAGCAACTCCAAAAGCACCTCAACAGCAGAGTCACCTCAGTAGATAGATAGATAGATAGATAGATAGATAGATAGATAGATAGATAGATTTTTTTTTAAATAACTTTAGTATCACCATCTTTCTTGAATAGGCAGACTGCATACAAAAATAACCAATGTTTTTTTGTTTGTTTTTCAGAGATTCATTCCTTCGCAACGTTAATCCAGATGTCAAAGTCTCCATTTGCACTGGTCAAAAACAGCACTGAATTATATTGTACCATGAAGGGGAGACTACTAGAGCAACTGGGGGTTTACTGGTATAGACAGACCAATGAGAGCTCAGTGGAATTCATTCTGCATGCTACCGTAATGAACAAGAACACATACGGTAGCAATGTCAGCCCAGACCGTTTCATTGTAAGCAGGGACACCTTCACTAACACCGTCACCCTGAAGATAAGCAATCTGCAGCTGTCCGACAGAGGGGTCTACTACTGTATGGTGGAACATACAGCAAAGTTCATTTTTGGGAATGGGACAGTGTTAAATGTTGGTAAGATAATATGAAACGATCACTGTTCAAAATGTAAAAGAATTTCATACCCAGATTCCATCCTTTATGTTGGGACTCAGAGAGTTAACCCTTTGAGTGCCAGGGGGTATGCAATGCATTGCATACCCCTCTGGCACTCAAAGGGTTAAAGTGACAGCCAGGTTGATAAGTGTTCTCACCGATTTTAGCTAGCAAAATCTCATTGACGTCTATAAAGAAATTTGCAGATTAAACCCTTTGATTCCGTTATTTAAATGCAGCGGAATCCAGGTCTTCATTTGTGTAATCAAGCTGTTAGCAATAGTGCAAACTGATCCCCAAAAGACACACTGTTTAATGTACTACTCTATGAGAGAGATTAATTCAATGTAAGTGATATGAACAGCACCATCTGGTGAGCACAAGAGAAACTTGCAGTTTGAGCTGTAATAATTGTTGAATGAAAAATCTCCCAGCAATGGCAGAATGTTTGTAAAACAAACACATTGCGCTATGTTTACTCACTTAGTTTTATGTAGTTCAATAGATATTAAATGTTAAAAGATCCCCATCCAGCCCCTTCTGGCCCCCTCCCCTTAGAGCTGAGATCAGGTCCCGGGACCGGACAGATGCAGAGAGGGACAAACTTAAGTCAGTAAGTAAAAGGAAAACCCTGCCTCCCCTTGATGAAGGAGGCCAGGATTTTCCTTTGCTTACTAAAGATTGTCCCTCACCGCTCTCCATCCGGACCACAGAGAGAGGAAGAGTGACGAGGCCAGAATGAAGTGGGAGGGGAATCATTTTACATGTAATATCTTTTGAACTACATAAAAGTAAGTTACTAAAGGGATAGTAATACTTCATTTTATCTTTATTTTATTTTGTAGGCATTAAAAAAAACATGAAGAACGATATAAGTCTTATCTCTCAAACCTTTATGGTTTGAGAGATATTCACAAGCAAAGTTTCCCCCTCCCGCCCCTTTTACCTAGTGTAAGACATCTCTTCTCAGATGTGGAATGCAGTCCATAGACCAGACAGATAACAGCAGGGGACAGTCTTCTTCCTATGAGAACAATGAAAGCCCTGCCCCCCTTGACAAGTTTTTCAGGTTTTTCCCTTATCTTAATTGAAGATTGTCCCTCTCTGCAATCTACCTGGGCACCTCCCTTCTGATCTGGCTGAGCAGTGTTACATTAGTAAAAGGGGCGGGAGGGGGAGACTTTGTCATTGAATTACTCTTGTACTACAACTCTGACAGTACTGAAATAACACTCTCCAAAGTCCAAATACTATGATGATTAATTAGAGCTGCTTTTATTATGAAACATTACTATCACTTTAAGCATAGCGCAATGTGTTCATTTTACACTAGAGAAGACTCGGAGATCTACTTTATGGCATGCATTAGTATCCCTTTAACCCTTTGAGTGCATTGGATACCTCTGTGGCACGTTGCAAGAAGGATGAAGCTGAACTGACCTTGCCGGAACCTGCAACCTTGATGTTTAGAACATATTATACAGCTGGTGCATTAACCAGCTGAGCTCTCTCTCATCATAATTACAATATACAGTGGGTAACAAATGTCTACACGTCCTAGTTGAAACTGCAGCTTTTGTTGCTGTAGAGGCTGAAATCAAGACAAATCAAATCAGACCTTTTTTCACCTCTAAGAAACAGGAAGCCCTGTAGCAATATCACACTTGAACAGCTAAACTAGCGGTAGATAAGGTAGATAAAATAAGATCTACAAAAGGGAGAGAGCCAGAGGTGATGAAAAAGTAGCACTATCTTCTGATAAGACATGAGCTAAATTACTACATACATATCTACTAGTGATGAGCGAGCATGCTCGGCCGAAGCTCGGTTCGGCTTGAGCATCGCTCTGCTCGGCACATGGCGGTACTCGTACGAGTACCGCATGTGCTCGCCCGCCATGTTCGGGTCTCCTCCCCGCACGTTTCGCAGCTGCTGCGCAGCCAATAAACGTGCGGGGAGGCTCTGACATCAGTGTAATGCCAGCAGCCATGTTGGCTGCTGGCATTACACTGATTGGCTGGCCAGAACCCGTGATCGGGTGCTGTATAGCACCCGACGCGCGAGTTCAGCTCATTCTTAGCCAGGGAGAGATGCGCTTAGGCAGGGAAAGTCAGTGTAGGGAGAATAAAATTGTTGAAACTCTTTCAAGACCCAAAAGTCCTTTTTAGGACTGTTGTGTGTGGGGGCAGCATTTATATTTTGTTTGGGGGGCACAATTTCCTTTTTTTTGTGGGGGGGATATTTGAAAGGTGACATATAATACTAGATGCACAGGAAGTCAGTGTAGGGAGAATAAAATTGTTGAACCTCTTTCAAGACCCAAAAGTCCTTTTTAGGACTGTTGTGTGTGGGGGCAGCATTTAATTTTTTTTGGGGGTGGCAGAATTTCATTTTTTTGTGGGGGGGGACATGTTCTAAGGTGACATTGTACTAGGTGCACAGGGACAAATATTTCACAGTGCAGTGACAAGCTGACATATTCTGTTATGTGCACAGGGCCAATGATTTTACAACGCAGCGACAAAACGGGCCATTTTAAACGTGTGCCTAGCCATAGATTATTGTCACATTCTGTTTAGTGTGCAAATTCACAAATTAACGTCACATATTCCGTTCACTGTGCCTAGCTGCAGATTAGCGTCACATTCTGTTTCGTGTGCCTAGCCGCAGATTAGCGTCACATATTGTTTAGTGTGCCTAGCCGCAGATTAACGTCACATATTGTTTAGTGTGCCTAGCCGCAGATTAGCGTCACATTCTGTTTCGTGTGCCTAGCCGCAGATTAGCGTCACATATTGTTTAGTGTGCCTAGCCGCAGATTAACGTCACATATTGTTTAGTGTGCCTAGCCGCAGATTAGCGTCACATATTGTTTAGTGTGCCTAGCCGCAGATTAACGTCACATATTGTTTAGTGTGCCTAGCCGCAGATTAGCGTCACATATTGTTTAGTGTGCCTAGCCGCAGATTAGCGTCACATTCTGTTTCGTGTGCCTAGCCGCAGATTACCGGCATATATTCCGTTTAATATGAAGAAGGCGGGTAAAAAGGGACGGGGAAGTGGACGTGATCCTGATAGTTCAAGTAAATATACAGCAAATACTGTTTGGTAACAATTTTTCGCCTAAAATCGTTTTTATCTTCCTTTTTGTGTGTTTTACGGTCAGTCTGTAAAAATGGCGTACTACGGGCGAAACATCGTTCCCAGCAGCGACGTTGGAGTCCAAGATGCATCCAGACATCCTCCCTATGCTGTCCCTGAACCATTTCTGTGGTGTTTCCATCATTTTCTGACCTTTTCCTATGAACCAGGCACCCTCCCCTCATCAGAGCAGGGGGTGCCTGGTGTAATGCTCGAGTCCTCCCATTGACTTCAATGGGGCTCGGCCAGAGCACCCGAACACCCGAGCATCGGGGTGCTCGATCATCACTAATATCTACTACCATCCACATCAAATGCCAGCATGGAGTAAATCAAAAATGCAGATCGAAATTAAGATATAACTTTTATTAATATAAAAAATAAAATATACACAGAACACAAAAAGAAGACCAGGGTGACACTAAAATCAAAGTGTCCCCTTTAAAAACCACACAGTTCAGCTAAAATGCACACCGTTAGAGATCAGCATGTGATGCTAATAGAAAGGTAATACTATTCCTAAATAAATCTAGGCAATCAGCTCTTTATTGGATCAAATTGTAGGATTTACGGCAGGCGTCCTGCTGAACCGGATAAGTGTAATTAATAATCATATCACATCTCCCATATTCACTGACTGTCCATAAATATCCAAAATAGCTCAGTGTGTGATATAACGTAAAGGAGCAGTAAACTTTTTTGTAATGAAAACACATATTTTATAGAGCATTTCCTGCTGAATAAAACAAGGTCACTCCCGTCACTGTCAGATGTTTTATTCAGAAATTATAACAGTTTAAATAATCAGGAAGTGAATTTACTGTGTTTACTTCCTGATAGTTCTAACTGACAGGAAGTGACAGGCAGTTTCTATCACATTCTATGGAGAACTGTATGTCACTGACTTTTCTGACTTTCCTCTCCATTAGAAACTAACAGGAAATCTAATTAGAATTTGACCACTAGAGGGCACTGCTAATGTAAAAACATGGGTTTAAACTGTAATAACCCTGGAAATATAAATCTCTCAGCAGTGGGAGTACCCTTATTTTACTCAATGGGAAAATCCCTACAATATATATTTTTTCATAAAAAAAAGTTTACTACTCCTTTAACACTGAGCTATACAGTGACAGGATGAAATAGCAAGTAAGGCCTAGAAGTGTATAATGCTCTTTTGTATGCCTTTTTGGTATTAGTCTTGCTATATCCTCTTTCCAAGAATCTTTCTCGCAGCTCCATAGGTATTTTTTTTAAAAACTGCAGTTGCGTCGTAATCGTAGTAATTCTCCTGTGGGTATATTACGTTTCATCCCAATTGGATGATAACTGGTAAAGTGAAGTAGGCTATTGGTTGCCGTGGGCTTTCTATATAAATCAGATTCTAAGGTATCATTTGAACCTCTGGATATTTTAATATCCAGAAAATTAACAGCTTCATAGCTATATTCCATAGTAAGTCTTAGGTTCATATTGTTGGTATTCAGGTGCTGGCGTGGTGTCAGCATTTGACTAGTGTTTAACATAAACGTCCAATTCTACTAAATGCGCTGGATATTAGGGATCATTTAGTTATAGTTAGCCAATAGCT
Organism: Rhinophrynus dorsalis; assembly: GCA_037306005.1. Taxonomy (NCBI): domain Eukaryota; kingdom Metazoa; phylum Chordata; class Amphibia; order Anura; family Rhinophrynidae; genus Rhinophrynus; species Rhinophrynus dorsalis. The sequence continues at coordinate 36,587,015 of CM074718.1, forward strand.
TTCACTATAAGACATCCAAGACTACTAAATGCTCTGCATGCCAGGGACTATCTAGCTACAGGTTATAATGTACTAATGGTGTTTGTTTTAGTAAACACAGCAGCAGCACGACCGTTTAGGTAGAATTTCCACATGCGAATGATGTATTTACAATCTGCTACAACTAATTTGTCTGATTTCTAACCACATTGTAACATTGCTACACAAAGTAACGATTTTACTCTTTCATCTCTGGTATATTCCATTTGTTAATGTTCGGATAGGATAGCAGGGCACCTGCAGTTGCTTGTGGATACTCTGTCACTGTATAGCTCAGTGTTAAAGGGATAATAATACTTCGTTTTATCTTTATTTTATTTTGTAGGCATTAAAAAAACATGAAGAACGATATAAGTCTTATCTCTCAAATCTTTATGGTTTGAGAGATATTCACAAGCAAAGTTTCCCCTCCCGCCCCTTTTACCTAGTGTAAGCCATCTCTTCTCAGATGTGGAATCCAGTCCATAGGCCAGACAGATAACAGCAGGGGACAATCTTCTTCCTATGAGAACGATGAAAGCCCTGCCCCCCTTGTCAAGTTTTTCAGGTTTTTCCCTTATCTTAATTGAAGATTGTCCCTCTCTGCAGTCTACCTGGGCACCTCCCTTCTGATCTGGCTGAACAGTGTTACATCAGTAAAAGGGGCAGGAGGGGGACACTTTATCATTGAATTACTCTTGAACTACAACTCTGACAGAACTGAAATAACACTCTCCAAAGTCCAAATACTATGATGATTAATTAGAGCTGCTTTTATTATGAAACATTACTATCTCTTTAAGTTATATCACAAACTGAGCTATTTTGGATATTTATGGACAGTCAGTGAATATGGGAGATGCGATATGATTATTAATTACACTTATCCGGTTCAGCAGGGCGCCTGCAGTAAATTCTACAATTTGATCCAATAAAGAGCTGATTGCCCAGATTTATTTAGGAATAGTATTACCTTTCTATTAGCATCACATGCTGATCTCTGTGTGCATTTTAGCTGAACTGTGTGGTTTTTAAAGGGGACACTTTGATTTTAGTGCCACCCTGGTCTTCTTTTTGTGTTCTGTGTATATTTTATTTTTTATATTAATAAAAGTTAATTTCGATCTGCATTTTTGATTTACTCCATGCTGGCATTTGATGCGGATGGTAGTAGATATGTATGTAGTAATTTAGCTCGTGTCTTATCAGAAGATAGTGCTACTTTTTCATCACCTCTGGCTCTCTCCCTCTTGTATATCTTATTTTATCTACCTTATCTACCGCTAGTTTAGCTGTTCAAGTGTGATATTGGTACAGGGCTTCCTGTTTCTTTTCCTTTGCGTTTATTCTCATTGCTTATCCAGTCTGGTGTGTCCTCGTGGGTTTGCTCAATGGGAAGCCACTAATTTCACCCTAAGGACTGCGTATACGGGCCTCAACTCTCCTAAGGGGCTGCACATATTCATTTAACCCTTTGAGTTCCAGAGATCTATCCAGAGCATTGCAGTGGAATGCGTTTGATATCTCTCTGGCACTCAAAGGGTTAAAATTGGAGCATTAAATCCTTAGATGCTAGAGAGCTCTCCAACACACTGAACCCAAGGGGTTAAGGAGTGTGAAGGGGAATTTGCTCTGAGACAGAGGAAGAGCAAAAAATATGGTGTACATCCAGGGTGGGCAGCATGAGGCCTTCCAGCTGCTGCAGGACTATACCTCCCATGATTGTTGGAAAGATGGAAGGTATAGTGTGTCCTCAGTCCACCCCTGGTGTACATGAAGGAAATGATCTGCTCTCCCCACTGAACCCTATGAAAGGCCAGGGGCTGCATGAGAAGCTCCTGAGGGATCCATATGGCCACCCTGGATGATTGTTGCACACCACTGGTTTACCTGCTAGCTTTTTATATAGCATGGCTGACAACCACAGTAATGGAGCAATAAAGTTTTGTTATGGAAATAAAAATATAGTAAGACTTTTCCTGTTAAATAAAACAAGGGTACTCCCGCTGCTGAGAGATGCATATTTCCAGAGTAATTCCAGATTCAACTCTTACATTTTTTCATTAACATTGCCCTCTACTGGACAGATTCCTATTTATTTATTCTGTTGCATTCTCTGTGAGAGGCGAGTCACTGGCAGATAGTTCTCTTTAGAATGTGATAGAAACTGCTGAGTCATTCCATCAGTTAGAACTTTCAGGAAGTAATTCACGCTGTAATTCACTTTCTGACAATTTGAACTGTTATAACTTTTGCATGAAACAACTGATCGCAATGGGAGTAACCTTGAAAAAATTTCTATAACATATAGGCTGTTCTAAAAAACAGTTTACTGGTCCTTTAATGTGGAACTGTAGGAGGAAGAGCAGTGTGGAATGTTTGTATTTGGCTGGTAGGTAGAGGCAGGAGGGAGGAAGAGCAGTGTGGAATGTTAGTATTTGGCTGGTAGGTAGGGGCAGGTGGGAGGAAGAGTAGTGTGGAATGTTAGTATTTGGCTGGTGGGAGGGGCAGGAGGGAGGAAGAGCAATGTGGAATGTTAGTATTTGGCTGGTAGGTAGGGGCAGGTGGGAGGAAGAGTAGTGTGGAGTGTTAGTATTTGGCTGGTAAGTGGGGCAGGTTGGAGGAAGAGCAATGTGGAATGTTAGTATTTGGCTGGTAGGTGGGGCAGGTGGGGGGGAAGGGCAATGTGGAATGTTAGTATTTGGCTGGTAGGTGGGGCAGGTTGGAGGAAGACCAATGTGGAATGTTTGTATTTGGCTGGTAGGTAGGGGCAGGTGGGAGGAGAGCAGTGTGGAATGTTTGTATTTGGCTGGTAGGTGGGGCAGGTTGGAGGAAGAGCAATGTGGAATGTTTGTATTTGGCTGGTAGGTAGGGGCAGGTGGGAGGAGAGCAGTGTGGAATGTTTGTATTTGGCTGGTAGGTGGGGCAGGTTGGAGGAAGAGCAATGTGGAATGTTTGTATTTGGCTGGTAGGTAGGGGCAGGTGGGAGGAGAGCAGTGTGGAATGTTTGTATTTGGCTGGTAGGTGGGGCAGGTTGGAGGAAGAGCAATGTGGAATGTTTGTATTTGGCTGGTAGGTAGGGGCAGGTGGGAGGAGAGCAGTGTGGAATGTTTGTATTTGGCTGGTAGGTGGGGCAGGTTGGAGGAAGAGCAATGTGGAATGTTTGTATTTGGCTGGTAGGTAGGGGCAGGTGGGAGGACAGCAGTGTGGAATGTTTGTATTTGGCTGGTAGGTGGGGCAGGTTGGAGGAAGAGCAATGTGGAATGTTTGTATTTGGCTGGTAGGTAGGGTCATGTTGGAGGAAGAGCAATGTGGAATGTTTGTATTTGGCTGGTAGCTTGGGGAAGGTGGGAGAAAGAGCAGTGTGGAGTGTTATTTCTCTCTGTCTCACCAGTACTGTAATTTGCATAAACTGAAAAATAATAAAGTTAAATATCTCATAAACTATTGCTTTAAATAAAACATGGGTAAAGCAACACACTGGTGATTTGTAAGGTCTTGGTAAGTTACCTATTTGTCCTGTTACAATTCCACTGTAAGAAATTCTCTTTTTACCTTTAGTTGAGTCTTTGCCTCCAACTGTGAAACCAACAACAGAAGTACCGCCTTGTGAATGTAAAGAGAAGCCTCCTCCAGCAAAAAGACGAGGTACTCTCCATAGCATAACCATACAGGAACATTCAGGGTTTAACCATGAGACTCTGGGTTTTGACTCAAATCTCTGGGTTTCAGGATGAAGGGCCAAATTCTCAGGGTGAGACAGTCCGGTCCTACCTTCTACATGATCTGCACCAACTGACTGCTTTTATAGTCTCCAGATTGGTGCCATTTGTACCAGGGAGAGATGCACTAAGGTGTGATAAAGAGGTGATAAAGAGATAACTTCTCCAGTGATATCACTTCTCCAGTTCCTATGTTATTCTATAGAGCCAGCTTTCTCCAACTCTAGAGATCTTAGTGCATGGGCTCTATAGAATAACATAGGAACTGGAGAAGGGATATCACTGGAGAAGTTATCTCCACTTTATCACCTCTTTATCACTCCTTAGTGCATAATCTACCTAGAGCGCAGGAGGAGAAGTCTTGCTTGTCTTGTGTGTGTGTTTAAAGGGATAGTAATACTTCAGTATTACAAATCCCTATATTAAAGCCCTTGTAAAAAGAAACGTTTTGCCCCCAGTGTCATCTCTCAAACCTTTATGGTTTGAGAGATAATCACTTCTAAAGTTGCCCTTTCTCTCCCCCTTCCCTGTAGTCAGCATTCTAGCTGACTCAGGGAAATCCGGCCAGAGATCATCAGGTGGCTCTGCAGCAGAGCCGCGATCGTGTTAACTAAAAAAAAACTTTCACTTAAACGGTCTTCTACGTGTGCTTGCAAGCCAAGCACACGTAGAAGACCATTTTAGTGAAAGTTTTTTTTTTAGTTAATGCGATCTGGAAGTGCTGGAGAGCCGCCTGAAAGTCGTATGACTCTGTTCCCTGCAGTCAGCTAGAACGCTGACTATGGGGAAGGGGGAGGGAGGGGGCCACTTTAGAAGCGATCATATCTGAAACCATAAAGGTTTGAGAGATGACACTGGGGGCAATACGTTTTTTTTTACTACAGCTTTAATATAGGGATTTGTAATACTGAAGTATTACTATCCCTTTAAGCAGTGACGTCTTTATATTATTGCATGTTAATGGTTCTTCCAGCACTGAATGGATCATGTCTGGATTATACTAAGCAGGTAAAGCAGAGAAACCATAAATTGGGAACTTTAACCTTTTAAGTGCCAGCGGGATAAGCAACCCATTGCAAAGTAATGCTTTTCTCACCCACCGGGCACTCAAAGGGTTAAGGGTTAATCTTTTCAAGATTTCGGGGCAGGGCCGGATTTACATTCCAGGCTCCCCTGGGCAAGGCACTCTGGGCTCCGCCCATGGCCACACCCCACTCCTCACATGACCACCCCACCAATCTCATCTACGCTGTTTCCTGGTCCAGAATACACCTTTGGCCTACAACAAGCAAGGACATATAAGCTTTAACCCCTTGGTTGCTAGATAGATCTCCAACGCATTGCTCACTAGCATCCAAGGGGATAAATAATAGCCTATAAGGGGTGTATAAGCTACTGCATGTATACAAGGTTTGCTGTGGCCCCACCCATGATTCGGAATGTGGGTGTGGCCAGCACAGCTGAGGCGCACCTCAAAATTTGGAGCTCCATGCAGGTGCCTAGTCTGCCTGTTGGGAAATCCGACCCTGTTTTGGGGCCAGCTCAATTTATAAATTCCCAGGTATGAACATAACGCATTGATACTGGAAAGATCTCCACTACATGAAGACACAATGGTGGAGATGCACTAAGGAGTGATAAAGAGGTGATAAAGTGGAGATGACTTCTCCAGTGATATCACTTCTCCAGTTCCTGTGTTATTCTGTGGAGCCAATGCACTAAGTTCTCTCCATCTCTGGAAATCTTAGTGCACTGGTTCTGGCAGGAGCGGATTGTAGGGGAATACCAGCTCAGGCATTTTTTTTTTTAAAGCAGCCCACTAGCTGCACCAACGTCCCTATCAACGCCCCCTTGTGGTCCCTGTGCGGCATGGGAGAGCAGGCGCCAGGATATTATGTCATGTCCTAGCGCTCCTCATTAACCCTTTGAGTGCCAGAGGGGTACGCAACGCATTGCAAAGCAATGCGTTGCGTACCCCTCTGGCACTCAAAGGGTTAACAAGGAACATGAAGGCTGTCACAGAGAGTGCCTGTGGCAACACAGACCTCTCCTTCAGAATATCGTGGGATGGTGAGGTGAGATCCTCTGATATCCCCCACCGGCCCATGATCTAGCGGCCCACGAGGGATGCCCAATCCCCCGATAGGACAATCCGCCCCTGGGTTCTAGGTTCTCTTTATAACACCTTAGTGCATAACCCCCAATGCCTTGTAGAACTCTCAAGCAACTGAGGGCTCAGCAGGAATAACTCTGTTACTATACCAGATGGCGGTGTCATTCACAGACACATATCCAGAGGCGTAATTAGAATCCTCCGGGCCCTGATGCAAGAAGTGCCATGGGCCCCCCACCCCCCGACCACATTGGCCCCCGGGCCCTCCACAATGCCCCCATCTCCTACCTCCCAATCCCAATTAAAAGGGGGACATTAGGATTTTCTGGCCATGGTACAGTAAGGTTAGGTTATTATTGTGAGGGGTCAGTTTTCCTTTACTCCCTTAATGACCACTGACGTGCCAGGACTGTCACGGCAGTCCGGCACTTAAAGGGATAGTAATACTTTATTATTACTATCCCCCATATTGTAGGTATTTCCAAAATAATGTAATAGCCCCCAGGTTCATCTCTCAAACCTTTAGGGTTGGGATATAACCGAAGGCAAAGTTCCCCCTCCCTCCCCCATCCCTGAAGTTAGCGTTGTGCTGACTGCAGGGGAAGTCTGTCATAAGACAGGCTTGCGGCTCTGCAGCTGAGCCGAGATCCCGTTAGTGACAAAGAATTATTTCACTGAAACAGTCTTCTACATGTATTTGGTTTGCAAGCGCACGTAGAAGACCATTTCAGTGAAATAATTATTTGTCACTAACCCGATTGCGGCTCTGCTGCAGAGCCACATGATGAAAGACAGACCGGATATCCCTGCAGTCAGTACAACGCTGACTTCAGGGAAGGGGGAGGGAGGGCGAACTTTGCCTTCGGTTATCTCTCAAACCATAAAGGTTTGAGAGATGAACCTGGGGGCTATTACATTATTTTGCAAATATCTACAATATAGGGGATAGTAATAGTATTACTATCCCTTAAGGATCAGTGACGGTTCTGGCATGTCATGGAGTTCAGGGCTCCTGGTGCAGCTGCACGCCAGTCCGGAAGACCTGATCTGGAAGTGAAAAGAAAAAAAAAGCCCCGTGGTTCTCAATTGCTGGCCGCGTGTGCGCGCGCCAGTCCTTAAGGGGTTGAGCTTCCATCCAATCTTATGTATGATAATAAAGAGTTAAGAGATTAAAAAAGGGGGTGGGGAGAGAGACATAAAATATATTTTTTAACAAAATTTTCTTATTTAGGTATTTCTTGCAGAGTTATAATCTGGGCTCCTCTGGCATCCTGTGCACTTCTTCTCCTGATATTCCTGGCATATTTAATTTCCCACACATATCGTAAGTATATCATTGTGCATATAGTTCTATATCACCAACACCAGAGACCAAGGGATGCCTTTGTTTGGGAGGAAGGGAATACAAACCAGTCAATCCCGTCTCTTAATGACAGTCTCTTATTTTAATCCTCTGAGTGCTAGAGAGGTATCCGTTGCAGTGTGTGTGTGTGTGTGTGTGTGTGTGTGTATGGGTGTGTATGTATGGGTGAGTGTGTGTGTGTATGGGTGAGTGTGTGTGTGTGTGTGTATAGGTGGGTGGGTGTGTGTGTATGGGTGTATGTGTGTGTGGGTATGGGTGTGTGTGTGTGTATGTATGGGTGTGTGTGTGTGTGTGTGTGTGTATGGGTATATGGGTGTGTGTGTGTATGGGTATATGGGTGGGGGTGTGGGGGTGTGTATGGGTGTGTGTGTGTATGGGTGTGTGTGTGTGTATGGGTGTGTGTGTGTGTGTGTGTGTGTGTATGGATGGGTGTGTGTGTGTGTATGGGTGTGTGTGTGTGTGTGTGTGTGTGTGTGTGTATGGATGGGTGGGTGTGTGTGTATGGATGGGTGGGTGAATGTGTGTGTATGGGTGTACGGGTGTGTGTGTACGTGTGTGTGTGTGTGTGTATGGGCGTATGGGTGTGTGTGTGTGTGTATGGGTGGGTGTGTGTGTGTGTGTGTATGGGTGTGTGTGTGTGTGTGTGTGTATGGGTGTGTGTGTGTGTGTGTATGGGTGTGTGTGTGTGTATGGGTGGGTGTGTGTGTGTGTGTGTATGGGTGTGTGTGTGTGTATGGGTGGATGTGTGTGTGTGTGTGTGTGTGTGTGTGTATGGGTGTGTGTCTGTGTGCATGGGTGTGTGTGTGTGTATGGGTGTGTGTGGGTGTGTGTGTGCATGGGTGTGTGTGTGTGTGTGTATGGGTGTGTGTCTGTGTGTATGGGTGTGTGTATGGGTGTGTGTATGTGTGTGTGTGTGTGTGTGTGTGTGTGTGTGTATGGGTGGATGGGTGTGTGTGTATGGGTGTGTGTGTCTGTGTGTGTGTATGTTTTTGTGTGTGTCTAGTGGAGGGTACCTCTTTGTTCAAAAGTTATTGCAGCTCAAACTTTCTTTTGCTGCCCCTTTAGTGACACAGGGATGTGCAACGACATCACTATGTCACTGAATGTGTTAATCAAAATTATATTTTTTTAAAAAGTCACCGTAAGCAATGGCTGCTGCTACTTTCATTTTCTATGGACTAAATTAGGGCTACAGACAGAGACGGGAGAAGCTTCCCAAGGACCAGAAAAGTAAAACCTGCATATTGTCTGGTTTCAGCCATAATTACTTTTTGCTTGAAGCATCTATGCGAGAACTCTTGTTTTATTTGGCAGGAAAAGCCCTAAAGTGTATATTTCGGTATAGGCTTTATTTTTTATTTTTTTTGTTACTTTTATTCTAGAGAATTGATTCCAGCTCCTGGTTTAATGCTAAATCATATTAGTATATCCTCCCTCCTGTTTCTTCTTGACAAATCAAATGAATTCCCTCATATGAAAACAGTGGCTCCCCCTAGTTGTAGTTTAGTCACAATGAAATAGTGATACTATATTGTGCATTGGTCTAAGTAGTCATAATAAACTATTTTAATAAAATTAAATAAATTGATATGTTGTTTTTTTCCCCATTCTGTTCTTCTTTTGCAGGTGTCTTCAGGAGATCCCGTCAAGTGTTCATGAAGCGGTAAGCTTGTTTATCTTTTCTGATGATTGTGGTGCCAGATGGTGATGATAATCATCGGTGCAACCGCACCAAACAAGCAGCAGCTTCTTCAACTGCGTGTTACACATCTATCCCCAACCTGAACTGTAACACTCTGATTCCAATCAAGCCAGGCGCGTGGGGTGTTTTCCTTGCACTCTGTAAAGATAAGATCCAGATAAGAAGGGTTCCCCGAGGCTTGTGAGTCACACAGTTCTTTCTTTTTTACCCACTGGGCAATATGCACCAAGAATGAGGAGAAATGATAGAGCAACCCATCTGCACCGTAGAGGGCAAAGGAAAACTCCCACTGAGGTAAATGGAGCTTTTAATACTTTAAAACATATAAATGTAATTCAATTGATATTTAAAAGATAAATTAATTGTGCCATTTTTGATCTCCCAAACCTTTATGGTTTGGGAGATATAAGTCGGCAAAGTTCCCACTTCCCTCCCCTTGTGCTGTCGTCAGCTTTCAAACTTACAGACGGAGATCCCAGTTCATAGACTGTCCTGCGGCTCTTCAGCAGAGCCGTGATCGCGGTAGTTACAAAGAAATACTTTATTTCAATGGTCTACAACTTGTGCTTACAAACCAGGCACACGCTGCAGACCGTTCAAATGAAGTATTTCTTTGTAACTACCACGATCACGGCTCTGCTGAAGAGCCGCAGGACAGTCTATGAACTGGGATCTCCGTCTGTAAGTTTGAAAGCTGACGTCACCACAAGGGGAGGGAAGTGGGAACTTTGCCGACTTATATCTCCCAAACCATAAAGGTTTGGGAGATCGAAAATGGCACAATTAATTTATCTTTTAAATATCAATTGAATTACATTTATATGTTTTAAAGTATTACTATCACTTTAAAGGGATAGTAATACTTCGTTTTATCTTTATTTTATTTTGTAGGCAATAAAAAAACATGAAGAAAGATATGTCTTATCTCTCAAACCTTTATGGTTTGAGAGATATTCACAAGCAAAGTTTTCCCCTCCCGCCCCTTTTACCTAGTGTAAGCCATCTCACCTCAGACGTAGAATCCAGTCCATAGACCAGACAGATAACAGCAGGGGACAATCTTCTTCCTATGAGAACAATGAAAGCCCTGCCCCCCTTGACAAGTTTTTCAGGTTTTTCCCTCATCTTAATTGAAGATTGTCCCTCTCTGCAGACTACCTGGGCACCTCCCTTCTGATCTGGCTGAGCAGTGTGACATCAGTAAAAGGGGAGGAGGGGGATACTTTATCATTGAATTACTCTTGAACTACAACTCTGACAGAATTGAAATAACACTCTCCAAAGTCCATATACTATGATGATTAATTAGAGCTGCTTTTATTATGAAACATTACTATCCCTTTAAACCCTTGAAAGACAGAGAGGTCTCCAACGCATTGCTTCGCATTACTCACAAGTGTTGGAAAACCCGTTTTAAACTGGATCTTATCTTTACAGAGTGCAAGGAAAACACCCAAAGGTGTTTATCAATCAGTTGCAGCAGCTGCTGTTTGTTTGATGGAAATTTGGAGACTTTTTATTGGTCTTCTCTGATGAAGTTGGATCACACCGACTGCACCATAGGGAACAAATACTAATTTCAAATTGTTTAAATGGGTCTATTAAATGATTGCTGTAGATTTTAAAGGAACTAACACCGGAAATTATACCATGTACTCCATTCTAACCTCTGTAAAAATTAAGTTTTTGAGGCCTAAAATCTAATCTATATGGTCTCTAGGGTTTCAAATTCCTGCCTTTTCCAATGCTCCTTTGCAGCCTGTTTCTTGACAGAAGATCTTAGAAGTGATAGTAATTAATTGTATGTAAACATACAATGTGAAGGCAGATAAGAACCATTCAGCCCATCCAGTCTGCCCATTTTCCTACAGTAAAAACCTCAAACCTTATTTGGTCCTTGGTCTTGTCTCATGTTCAGGACAGTCTTATGCCTATCCCTTGCATGCTTACATACCCTCATTGTATTAACCTCTACCACTTCTGCTGGTTGGCTATTCCACATATCTACTACCCTTTCAGTGAAGTAAAACTTTCTTACATTACATCTAAACCTGTGTCCCTCTAGTCATAGACTATAGCCTCTTTTCGTAACGTTTACTCCTTTGAATCCCATGGACTGAGACAATGTAACATTTCTGATCAGATCAACATCAGGCGCTAAGCTCAATACATTAACAGTATTATCTCTGCACAGACAATTTGTTAACCCGTTAATGAGTAGCCATACTCCGAGTGGCCTGCAGTTAAGGACCACAGAGCATTTTTTTTGCCACATCCAATTCAGGGGTCCCCGAGCAGCATGCAGCCGCACGGGGACCCCTGAATTCCATGACATGTTAGGACCATCATTAAGGGGTTATAATCATACCTGGGAACTCTCAGGGTTTGACCCTGAGACTCAGGGTTATGGCCCCAATCTCAGGGTCTCAGGGTGAGAGAGTTCAGTGATATACATATATATATATATATATTATATATATTCTGTTCCAGTTAAATGCTTCTTAAGTCTCTAAATTGGTGCCACTTGTACCAGAAAGGCAGAGGGAGAAGTCCAGCCTGATTTGTGGGTGTCCATGCAGTGATATCTGTAAGTTGTTGTGTATTAATGGCTCCTTGAGTGCTGATTGGAGCGACTCTCGATTCCAACAATCAGGGATATATTGCAGATAATATATGTTATGGGATATTTAAGGGTTAATATTTACACAATCTCAGGGTCAGCTCATTTTGAAAGTTCCCAGGTATGGTTATAATGTGTCTGTATAGGGCAGGCTACATATATATTAACCCCTAGAGTGCCAGGTGAGTACATTGTACGAGATCAATAATTCTACAGGAGAAACGCAGCTTCTCCTTTCCCCTCTCTCCTACCCGAACTTCTGGGTAGGAGTGGGCGGGACCGAGGGAAGTGAGGTAGCAGAGAAGGGCAGGAGAGCTTTTGCTCTCCTGCTGTCGCCATATTGATCTCCCAGCACAATCGGGTGGGAGATCAATAACTGGGGGGACACCAGGAGGGGTCCTGATGTCTCCCACAAGGTCTGATAATTTCATTACAAAAAAGCAATAAAAGTAACCCTGTGAGTACTGCAGGGGTCCCCAGAGCATTACTTTGCAATGGTCACTTATTTGGGAGACATATTTTTTTACTAAAACCTTATTGGGGGGATCAGGGGGGGGTCCTGATGCCCCTCAATGAGGTCTATAGTCCAATGCAGACCCCCCCCCCTCCTGTGGCACACACAGGGCTTTTATCATTAGTTTGGAATCAGAGATTGTTGAGGGCTATCAGGAGTCCTGATGGCCCCCCAAAAAGCTCTGATTACAAAGTAATGATAAAAAAATTAACCCTCTGAGTGCCACGAGTGTCCAATGCTTTGCTTTGCAATGCGCTGGAGACCCCTGTGGCACTCACAAGGTCAGTAATGCTGGGGACATTCTTTTTTTTTTTTTACTAAGACCTACCAACTACGGTGTAGTTTTATACTTCTAGCGCCCCCTAAGGTAGGTCAACTCATACCAATGGGGTGTCATTTTTTCTTCTAAGAGCACTAGCTAATGAATACAGTTGGAAATTCCATGGTTTTCACAGATTTCAGTGCATTTGAAGAGGCAGAAATGTAAGAAAATGCCTTTTTTTTCATTAGCGCCATCATCTGGAAGAATTTGTGCACACCAGCCTTTGGGTAAGAATGCAAGTGCCCCTCATTAGATGCAGCAGGTTGTCTTCTTTCCAAAGTGACATGGTTTATCTACCTTTCCTGCATATCTATTATGGTTATAACCATTTTAGTGCAGGCAGATAATTTCAAAAACAAAAGTGTCAGGTTTAGGTACGTGTTCCTAGCACCCACATATTGTATGTTAACCCACACAAATGGGCTACCATTTTTCTCATGTTGGTAGCAAGTACTGAATACAGCAGGAAATGTTATGGTTTTCAAAGATTTTAGTATCTTTGAAGTGCTGGAAATGTAAAAAAAAAACATGTATTTATTCCTATAGTGCCACCTATGGGGTAAGAAGGCAACTGAACCACCCTTAGATGCGGCAGGTTGTCTTCTAGGTATAGTTTTATCCTTATAGCATCCCCTGAGGTAGGTGAACTTATACTAATGAGGTGTCATTTTTCTCCTAAGAGCAGTAGCTAATTAATACAGTTGGAAATTCCATGGCTTTCACAGATTTCAGTACATTTGAAGGGGCAGAAATGTAAGAAAATGCCATTTTTTCCTATAGTACTATCTTCTGGAAACATTTGGGCACACCAGGTTTGGGCAGGTTGCAGCAGGTTGTCTTCTTTACAAAATTGTATGGTTTGTCTACCATTTTTTCACTTCTGTAGTTGTTATAACCATTTTTGTACAGACCAGTAATGATTGAGAAACTGTTAAAAAAATTAGAGGTTGCAATATGTGTACTTTTGTACTTGTAGCGCCCCCTAAGGTATATGAACTCATACCAATGAGGTGTAATTTTTCTCCTAAGAGCACTAGCTAATGAATACAGTTGGAAATTCCATGGTTTTCACAGATTTCAGTACATTTGAAGGGGCAGAAATGTAAGAAAACCCCATTTTCTTCCTATAGTGCCACCTTCTGGAAACATTTGGGCACACCAGGTTGGGGATAAGAAGGCAATTCACCCCTCATTAGATGCAGCAGGTTGTCTTCTTTCCAAAATGGTATGGTTTGTCTACCCTTTCTTCACTTCTGTAGTTGTTATAACCATTTTTGTACAGACAAGTAATGTTTGAGAAAATGTTAGAAAAATTAGAAGTCGTAGTAGGTGTACTTTTGTACTTGTAGCGCCCCCTAAGGTAGGTGAACACATACCAATGAGATGTCATTTTTCTCCTAAGAGCAGTAGCTAATGAATACAGTTGGAAATTCCATGGTTTTCACAGATATCAGTACATTTGAAGGGGTAGAAATGTAAGAAAATGCCATTTTTTTTCCTATAATGCCACCTTCTGCAAACATTTGGGAACACCAGGCTTGGGATAAGAAGGCAATTTACCCCTCATTAGATGCGGCAGGTTGTCTACTTTCCAGAAATTTATAGTTTTATATAGTTATTCCACTTTTTTAGGGTAGCTTTACCACAAAAACCATAGAATGCGCATATTAGTTTAGAAAAAGTTGAAAATGTCATTTTGCGCTCCTAGAGATTAGGGCTCTACGCTAGCCATGGACATAGGTAAAACTATTCAAATTTGGTATTTTTTTACTTGGAGGACTCAGGGCTTTTTCAAATAGTTGAAACTTTCGCAATCAAGGTAAATAGTTTTGAATCATAGTATGTGATTTTAGCAAAATAAGTAAATTTTCTCTTTTTTGTCATTATGACATCATAGTTGTTTGCACGATGCAAAAGTTCTCTTCATGTAAGGTACCACGAGAAAGCCCAATTAGTTCTGAAAAGAACAATATATAGTTTGCCATATGTAACTAGAAATTCCCAGAGTAAATCAAGCCTAAACAGAAGGATATCAAAAATGCTGAAAATGTGTCTGGCCTCCAGGGTACAGGAAATGGCCCGAGCCTCTGGCACTGAAAGGGTTAAAATGAAACGTCAGGATTTTATTGATCTTATGTAAAAAAAAAAAAAAAAATACATTTTACAGATATATATATATATATATATATATGTACATATTTCAAATTATATAGTTACAAAGAAATAAAATGATAGCGCTACGGTTTGGTTCAATTTAAAATCCCATTAAAAAAGTCATATAAATTTTGATTTGAATAAAACCAAAACAGCTAAAATAGTACAAAGGGAAAAATAACAGTATAAAATAGATGAAAGTATAGCGTTAAAGGGATAGTAATACTTAAAATGTAAAAAAAAATATGTTGTAGGGTTTATCCCCCTGAGTAAAACAAGAGTACTCCCACTGCTGAAAGGTGTTTCATTCAAAAGTTATTAATTTTCAAAGTTGAATTTTTTAGGTGCAATATCACAGTGGCCTGAAATTGTACAGTGGCGCTGTTGCTACACGATCCTATGGACAGCTCTGGTCCTGGGACCATAAATCTCCATAGGATGGTGTAGCAACAGCGCCACTGTACAATTTCAGGCCACTGTGATATTGCACTTAAAAAATTCAACTTTGAAAATTCATAACTTTTGAATGAAACACCTTTCAGCAGTTGGGAGTACTCTTGTTTTACTCAGGGGGAAAAACCCTGCAACATATATTTTTTTATATTTTAAGTATTACTATCCCTTTAAGGGAGGATTTGATTAAACCCTTTGAGTGCCAGAGGGGTGCACAATACATTGCTTTGAAATGCATTGTGTACCCCACTGGAACTCAAAGGGTTAAAAAGAAAAGTACAAATTGTATTTTATAAATATATGTATAAACACACAACCCCATGGGATATTTTTGGGAGGTGTTATCTCTGCTTAACCATTTGAGTGCCAGATAGGTATGCAACGCATCGCAACATGTTGGACACCTCTTTGGCAGTCAAAGGGTTAAAAGATGCAATTCTGGACCAAACCAACTGCTTCATAGGTGGCAAATACATTTCCCAAATGTCCAGTGATGTAAAAGAGGTTTTTAATTCCTTGTATAATAAAGAGGTATTGCTTTGCGAAGAAATTGAGTGGAGACCACTCTAGTAGTCAAGAGGTTAAAAGTACAGTTGCCATCTGTGCAGTTTTGACCAGCACAGTCCTGTTTTGGGCTCCCCAGGCCAGTTTTGATCAGGACTATCCAGTTTTGGGCTCCCCTCTCCAGTTCTGACCAGGACAGACTAGTTTTAGGCTCCCCTGTCCACTTCTGACCAGGACATACTGATTTTGGGCTTCACTGTCCAGTTTGGACCAAGACAGACTGGTTTTAGGCTCCCCTGTCCACTTCTGACCAGGACATACTGGCTTTTGGCTCCCCTGTCCATTTTTGACCAGGACAGAGGGGTTTTAGGCTCCCCTGTCCAGTTCTGATCAGGACAGACTAGTTTTGGGCTCCTCTGCCCAATTCTGACCAGGGCTGTCTGGTTTTGGGCTGCCCTGTCCAGTTGTGACCAGAACTGACTTGTTTTGGGCTCCTCTGTCCCGTTTTGTCAGGGATTCAAAGGTTCTGAGACCAGAACTGATTCAGTTTAAATCCCTTGTGCTCCCATTGGTTAGAGCACACATCTACCACCAGAGCGCTGATTCTAATTGGCAGCTGCCTGCTAATTTAAATGGGGATTTTAAACCTTAAATCTAGGGAGGTCCTCAGTGCATTACTTGCTTAACCCTGTAATGACCGGCCAACACAGCACAATGAATGCAGCTGCATGGGGACCCCGAAATTCCATGATATGACAGGACTGTCACCGGTCCTTAAGTGCCAAATTGGCGTGATGTCCTGGCATGTCAAGGATCATTAAGGGGTTAAAATAGACCCACAGGGCATAAATTAAACTTCCCATCCGAATTAATTATAAAGTTGGAAACTGACCACCAAAGATGTGTCATGTTGTTCTGGGTTTATCGCAGAGCATTGTGCCTCTGTCAGTGTCGACAAGACTAAAAGGTGGTAACCCTAGTTAAACTCCCTATTTATCTCATTGGGAAACATTCTTTTTCTCCCCTAAGGTGCTACTAGTTTGCTTCAGAAATGCATTTCATACTATCATCAGCCTCACTGTCTCTCAGATGATACAGGAGTGAGCAGGGGTGGTCCACCTGTTACTGCACTACAGCTCCCATCATCCCTCAGAAACCCTCTACTTGTTGCTGGAGTACAAATTCTATCATTGTCCATTCACTGCTGGAGAATGGGAATTATAGACCGACAGCAGCTGGAGAGCCACCTGTTGCCCACCCCTGAACTAGTTCATAAAGTAACCACATATAATACAGACTCATCAGGCCTTGAATGTGTTCTCATTGGGAGGTACCTGCATTTAACCCACAGTAATATCCAACTCAACAGACCTCTTTGCCACAATGCCGACTTCTTAGCTTGTGTTACAAACTACCACGCAATCATTTCAGACAGGCAGAAGGTGTGAGCAGCCACAGCACTCGGTGTTTTGTATTTCTAAGAACTATCAGAGACTTGTGGATTTGTGGTATTGTATGTAATATGCAAAAGGATAGATCCAAGGGTGTAATGAACCAAAGTAGCAGAAGGGCATGGAGGAGTAACAGAGCCAGGTGGCATAGCAGAACAGACTTAACCCCCTGAGTGCAAAGAGATACCTCTTTGGCACCCAGAAGGTTAAAAGAACACAGGCATTTAAAAGTGAATTGGTTCTATATCATTTTTGAATATCACACATTTCTAACTAGCATCTGGGAAACTTATTTCTTTTTTCCTCGATCCCTAAAATCCAATCCTAAACTTGCATTCTTAACCCCTTAAGGAATTCAGGGGTCCCTGTGCGGCTGCCGGCCATTTGGGAACCCCTAATTCCAATGCCGAAAAAAATTTGTTGTGTACCCCTCTGGCACTGAAAGGGTTAATTTTGTTTATGGAGTTTGTAATGAGAGGCAAGACTTAATTCAGGTAATGCATTTAGAATAGTACCTGTCACTCCTCTATTCAAAAAGGCTGTTACCTTATCCCAAGCAATTTACAGACAATACAGCACTATCCATTCTGATACACCTATCAAGACTGCTGTGGTAATGGAAGTCAGGGAACCATGGAAATGGCTGTAATTGGAGTCCCCACAGAGCCTCAGTAAACAAATGGGGGATTAGCACAGATCCTAGAATAAAGTACAGGGTATTAAAGGGACAGTAATACTTAATATGTACAAAACAAATGTTGTAGAGTTTATCCCCCTGAGAAAACCAAGTGCACTGACACTGCTGAAAGGTGTTTTATGGCCAGAGCTGTCCATAGGATGATGTAGCAACATCGCTACTGTACAGTTTCAGTCCACTGTGATACTGCACCTAAAAAAACATGTTTGAGCTGTAATAACTTTTGAATAAAACACCTTTCAGGAGTGGGACTACCCTTGTTCTACTCAGGAGGATAAAATCTACAACATATTTTTTTGTACATATTAAGTATTACTGTCCCTTTAATACCCTGTACTTCATTCTAAGATCTGTGCTAATCCCCCATTTGTTTACTGAGGCTCTGTGGGGACTGCAATTACTGCCATTTACATGGTTCCCTGACTTCCATTACCACCGCAGTCTTGATAGGTGTATAAGAAGGGATAGTGCTGTATTGTCTGTAAATTGGTTGGGATAAGGTAACAGTCTTTTTGAATAGAGGAGTGGCAGGTACCTATCTCAATGCATTAACAAAATCATGTCTTGCCTCTCATTACAAACTCCACAAACACAACGCATTGCTAAACAATACGTTGCATTCCCCTCTGGCACTGAAAGGGCTAAATAAACAGTATCTGCAATTATACATTGATCACATATTTTTATCACTGATGCTGGCTAGGGATACATGGTGGGAGATGCACTAAGGTGTGATAAAGGATTTTCTTTTTTTGTTTGTTAATCTCCAGTCTTCTGAAATAAGAAGAAGCTCACCATGGATCTTCTGCAAGAAGAGGAGAATGTCAGACACCAGTTACTGGGGAAATACTCTTCTGAGGATGGTCGCTATCACTGACAAGCTGGACTTTGGTGATTACTAAAGAACAATCCTTTGTCACAAGCTGGATGGACATACCTGTATAAATTTGTATGTATTTGTGGATATCGATTCTTGTTGCATACACAATATAAGAAACTCAATCTTCCATAAAGAAGCAGATGAACAAGGATCAACTGCGCAATGGAGGAGATGCACTGAGGGATGATAAAGAAGTTATAAATTAGAGATGACGGGGGTTAGGCACTAAGGTGTGATAAAAAGGTGATAAAAAGGAGATGACTTCTCCAGTGAGAGCTCTTCTCCAGTTCACATGTAATTCTATAGAACCTATGCACTAAGCTATCCAGAGTTGGAGAAAGCTTAGTGGCTCTATAGAATAACATAGGAACTGGAGAAGTGATATCACTGGAGAAGTCATCTCCGCTTTATCACCTCTTTATCACAATAAAGGAATTTTACTGTTGCTGTGTAAATAAAGTACAAAGGTAAGGACATTTAACCCTTAAAGGGCCGAAGGGCAAAGCAATCCGTTATACACCCATCAGGTTGTCAAAGGTTCAAGAGGTCTCAATTGCATTTAGATATTTTTTATAATCTACGTTTTACTGCGTTTCATTTACTGCTATTGCTATTACTATTACTATTTCAACCATTACATAATAAAGAGGTCTATATAAACACAGATAAATAAATAACAAGTGTACACATTCTGCTCACAGATGCTTCTTTCAAATTAAATATAGCCTAAAATTGGTTTTCAAAAAACTGTTTGAACAGTGCAGGCTGGTGTCCTGAGGACACAATGTCACTTTTCCATTCTTGTCTACAGTGAGATCTTGGTTTCAGTCTGAAGTGTTCCATAGACCACAGTATCAGTACCAGTTGCCCTAAATACAAAATTGTGTTTGATTTAAAGGGGAACTACCACCCCACACAATCTTTACCTTCACTAAGTCTCCAACTGGCGACTAGCTGCTTAGTAGCACTAGTCACCAGAATAATTACCTTATCTAATAGATTTCTCCTCTCTTCCATGGGTGACAGGCAGGATGGAGCGTGGACATCCTGCCATTGTGACGTCCACACGCCTGCGCTGTCAGTCCCAACCGGGTCTAGGAGGCGTTGCTAGGAGCCGGCCGGCTCCGGCTGGGACTGACAGCGCAGGTGCGGGGACGTCACAATGGACTTAGTGAAGGTAAAGATTGTGTGGGGTGGTAGTTCCCCTTTAAAAAAAAAAAAAAAAACAAGTCTAAGCTGCATTAATATTTCAATGAGGTGTCTCTTAACAGTGGGGTGAGCCTTCTAATTTACCAGGAACATTCTATAAAATAAATTAATATATTTATATATATATTTGACAATTTTGATGAAAGATAGTAATCATCTGGCCAATCTAATCTATCTATCTATCTATCTATCTATCTATCTATCTATCTATCTATCTATCTATCTATCTATATCATTATCTATCTATCTATCTATCTATCTATCTATCTATCTATCTATCTATCTATCTATCTATCTATCTATATCATTATCTATCTATCTATCTATCTATCTATCTATCTATCTATCTATCTATATCATTATCTATCTATCTATCTATCTATCTATCTATCTATCTATCTATCTATCTATCTATATCATTATCTATCTATCTATCTATCTATCTATCTATCTATCTATCTATCTATTATCTATTGTTTATCTATCTATTGTTCTATCTATCTATCTATCTATCTATCTATCTATCTATCTATCTATTTATCTATCTATAGATCTATCTATTTATCTATCTATTATCTATTATTTATCTATTTTTCTATCTATCTATAGATCTATCTATCTATCTATCTATCTATCTATCTATCTATATATATATTTTTTATATACATCGTTTCATATGAAAACATAACAGCTCCTTTAAGAAACGTTTTCAAGATAAGCATCCATTTCTTGCACTGCAGTTTTATCTTAACAGTAACCAATTAATGGATCTACTTTTTTCTTTTTCTGCGGGGGTGGGGTTATGTATGTATTATTATGGCTAGTTTACTGTTTTTGTGCAGTGATATTTACTGCTTTAGTTCCTGTAAATAAATTGTTCATATAATTGCGCTGCAGAGCGAGTAGTTTGTCATGTGACATGTTGGATTTTTTAGTAATATCCTGGCAGCAGGTGGAAAGAATAAACAGAAACAAGTGGGCGTCTCATCGCTACTCATTTGATGGTTCCTCTTCATCAGGCTAAAGACATGCAATTCTGGAGCAAACCAATTTCACTAGAGGGGGACACAGGAAAAGTCCAATTGATTTAAAGCAGGGATTTTAACCACCTAAATACTAGAAAGGGCTCTAACTCATTGAGAAGCAATGCATTGAAAGCCTCTCTAGAATACAAGGAGTTAAACATAAATCAGTTGGGATTTGAGTACATTTTTAGCACATGTTGCAGTTGGTTTACACCAGAACTGCATCTCTTTAGGCTTCGTTCATCCTGGAGATTTGTTTGATGCACTGAAATTGCATTAAAATCCCATTAAAATAAAATACCAATATGGATTCCATTATCATATGTTTTTCAGTGTAATTTGCATACCTCCCATAATTTCAAATTGACAAAGAGGGACACTTGTGTTTTATGGGGTGTTGCAGGGGGTGTGGGGCATTACCGAGAATTTTTAGGCTATTTCATGACCTAGTGACACCTCCTTGTGTAACCTAATAAATGACTTATAACACGACCAAAGTATTTTATTTACACAGACTAATTTATAAACACATATACTCATGTTTAAACAAACAATAATGTGAGTTTTATTGCTGTAGAGCAATATTATACACTTATATACACACCACACACTCTGATCTCCTAAAAAGAGGGACATCAGGATGGGAAAGAGGGACAGGGGGATTTGGGTCTCAAAGAGGGACTGTCCCTCCTAAAGAGGGACACTTGTGAGATGCATTTGAATCACTTGAAGCTCTACTTTTCCACCCACAATGCTTTTCTTCAGATTCAACATTGCAGCTTCAATCACTGGGTAATATCATTAACGTGTGGAATTTGGTACAATACCATTGAAACCAATACTTATGTATTAGTGCGGAGTAGAGGCAAAGGTAGAGAAAGGACAGAATAAGAGGGAGGGAGGGATGATGGGACGAGGGCTGTCTTATATTCAGGATATTTTCTTTTTTTCATAGATTTTATTTGAAAAGTTGGGGGTTGCTCTGCATGAGAGCAAAAATTCAAAGTGAAACAAAAACCACAATGTGAAAGTAAATAAATGGAAAAGGTGTGACATTTTGTTGTACCCCGTCCGTGTGTACTGAAGTGGAGGAAAGGCAGCGTTACACTTTGGTATAAAGATTTATGCTGGGTGCTCGCTCACACAGCTACAGCAGATAGGGGCCGTCAGCAGAAACAGGAAGAAAGGGTCATAGTCAGAGAGCTAAAAGGGTACAATAAGGGGCAAGCTAACTGCACCACAGGGGACAAAATTCCCAATTATTTAAATTGGACAATGCATTGGATTACCTTCTGGCACTCAAAGTGTTAACCCCTCAAAAGGAAGAGACGTCTCTACTACATTAAACCTTTCTATTCACGTAAGTGGTTAAAAACAGCTTTTAATCAATGATAAATTTGGGAAATGTGTTTCCAATTATCCCATTAATTTAAATTGGGATTTTAACCTACTAAAGCTATAGAGGTCACCAACGCATTTCTCTGCTCTGTAGCATTCAAGGTATTACGAAACCCATTTTAACCCCTTAAGGACCATTGACGTGGCAGGAGCGCGTCACTTACTTTTACTGAGTAATAACGGGGACTGAAGTTGATCTCTCCAAGACCTGAGCGATCTCTTCCAGCGCCCCGTTTGAGGTGCCGCCCCACGTGATCAGTCACGTGGGACGGCATATCAAAGTTTCCTATGTGGTCCTTAAGGGACGGCACGCCCCGGGACCGCTGGTCCTTAAGGGGTTAATCAGGAGGTATTTTCATTTGTTTTCAAAGTATACCTTAGGGCTTTTACTGCTAAATAAAACAAGGGTACTCCCATTGGTGAGAGATACGTCTTTCTAGAGTTATTAAAGATATAAACTGTTGTTTGTTTGTTTTTTTACATTAACTGTGCTCTCTAGTGGTCAGATTCCAATTAGTTATTCTCTTCCCTTCTGTGGGAGAGGTGAGTCACTGACAAACAGTTCCTTATAGAATGTGATAGAAACTGCTGAGTCACTTCCTGTCACTGAACTTTCAGGACATAATCATGTTTTTATTTACTTCCTGACAGTTTAAATTGCTATATCTTTTGAATAAAGCTACTGCCAACAGCGGGGATACACCAGAAAACACCCTATAACTTACAGGTTTTCATAAAAAAAAATATATATAGCTTCCGTTGTTGAGTTATAAATAGCAGGACACAACAAGAATTAGTGACATAATAACGATCAACATGCAAAAGCATTCAAGAATACTTTTAATAAATCTCTTCCTTTGTTCGTTAGCATGTGTTTACTGTAAGTTATAATTTTATGTATAAGCTAAACAGGGATTTCTTTAATGTGGAAAAAGCCAATGTGCCCCTTCTTTACTTAGTTATGAAGAAAGGCTAGAAAAGTTAAAGGGATAGTAATACTTCATTTTATCTTTATTTTATTTTGTAGGCATTAAAAAAACATAAAGAACGATATAAGTCTTATCTCTCAAACCTTTATGGTTTAAGAGATATTCACAAGCAAAGTATCCCCCCCCCTGTTCAGCCTGATCAGAAGGGAGGTGCCCAGGTAGACTGCAGAGAGGGACAATCTTCAATTAAGATAAGGGAAAAACCTGAAAAACTTGTCAAGGTGGGAAGGACTTTCATTGTTTTCATACAAAGAAGAGTGTCCCCTTCTGTTATCTGTCTGGTCTTACAACCAGATTCACATCTGAGAAGAGATGGCTTACACTAGGAAAAAGGGGCGGGAGGGGGAAACTTTACTTGTGAATATCTCTTAAACCATAAAGGTTTGAGAGATAAGACTTATATCATTCTTCATATTTTTTTAATACCTACAAAATAAAATAAAGTTAAAACGAAGTATTACTATCCCTTTAAACTTGTACACACTAGAGAAATGGCGTCTTAGAGGGGATATGATAACACTATATAAATATGTTCAGGACCCATATAAAGGGCTCTCCAAAGACCTGTTCATTAACAGAACAGTACACAGGACAAGGGGACACCCGCTTAGACTTGAGGAAAGGAGATTTAATCTACAACAGCGGAAGGGTTTCTTTACAGTAAGGACAATAAAGGTATGGAATTCACTTCCTGAGGGGGTGGTGCTATCAAATACATTAGATGCCTTTAAAAGGGGCCTGGATACTTATTTAAAAGAGCATAACATAGAGGGCTATGTACGTTAGTATTGGCAGGGCTCAAAATTTCCACTTGCCACTAGCTAATGGCGAGTGAAAATTTAGCCCTGGCGAGTAGAAATTCAGCCCTGGTGGGTATGTTATGTCTTGCAGTGGCGAGTAACTTTTCAGGCCTGGCTAGTAGCAAAGGACTTCATATTTTAAGCCCTGGTATTGGGATTAATATTTAGTTAGGGCTTGTTGATCCAGGGAGAAATCTGATTGCCATGTTACTTTGTTCTGTTCCACTTTCCCTGCCTATTAACCCCTTAATGACATTCCAGGACCGTCATGACGGTCCCAGCACTTCAGGACCAGTGACGATACTGGCAGCAGCCATGAGGGGAGCCTGAAATCTTATTGCGGAAAAAGAAAAAAGTCAAGTGCCAGCTGAGCAGCTGTGCGGCTAGTCCTTAACCCCTTAACACCCTTGATGGTCATAGTATGTCATGGTTAGATCTGACTTAACGACCCATGACGTACTATGACCGTCATGGAATTCCGGGCTCTCCCAGCGGCTGCACGCCGTTCAGGGAGTCCGGAATCTGAATTTAAAAAAAAATGCTCAGTGGTCCTTTAGTGACCGCAACACGTCCTGTCATTAAGTTGTTAAGGAGTGAAAACAATGTGTTGCAGATGCCTCTGGCATCCAAGGGGTTCAAAGGGCAATAAAGGGTTAAACTTTTGTGTGCCAGATGAGTACACAACTGATTGCTCTCTACAGAGGGGTTTATATAAAATGGCAGATTGGGCAAACAAATGGAATATGAAGTTTAATGTGGGGAAGTGTAAAGTCATGCATTTGGGAGGAAACAATCCCAAGGCTACTTATAAACTTAATGGAATCATTTTAGGGG
Organism: Rhinophrynus dorsalis; assembly: GCA_037306005.1. Classification (NCBI taxonomy): domain Eukaryota; kingdom Metazoa; phylum Chordata; class Amphibia; order Anura; family Rhinophrynidae; genus Rhinophrynus; species Rhinophrynus dorsalis. The sequence continues at coordinate 36,611,783 of CM074718.1, forward strand.
ACTCGTTGCTAGAGAAAGACCTGGGTATCCTTGTCAACCACAAACTTAGAGATAGTGACCAGTGTCAAACAGCAGTAGCAAAGGCAAACAAAATCCTGTCTTGCATAAAAAGAGGTATTGAAGCAAGAAAGGATAACATAATTTTGCCATTGTACAAATCATTGGTAAGACCTTATCTTGAGTATGCAGTGCAATTTTGGGCACTGGTTCTGAAAAAGGATATACTAGAACTAGAGAGGGTACAGCGAAGAGCAACAAAATTAATTAAGGGAATGGAGGACTTGACGTATGAGGAACGACTAGACAAACTTGGTTTATTTACTCTAGAGAAAAGACGACTAAGAGGAGACCTTATCACATTGTACAAATATATGAGAGGTAAATACAAGGATCTCTGAGGTGAGCTATTTATTCCAAGGCCTGATCAGGTGACCAGGGGACACCCCTTGAGATTAGAGGAAAGGAGGTTTAGACTTCAGCAGAGAAAGGGTTTTTTTACAGTAAGGTCTGTTAAATTGTGGAATTCCTTGCCCAAGGAGGTGGTTATGGCAGATACAATGGAAACATTCAAGAGAAGATTAGATACATTTCTTTCCAAAGGGAACATGCAGAGTTATACTGTTTATTAGTAGGCAGATCAGGAAGGTCTGATACAGACTAACTTATTTGGTAGAAGGAAAGCTATAAAATTACTGAGGTATGAGGAGAAGGTTGAACTTGATGGACTTGTGGCTTTATTCAACCTAATTTACTATGTTACTATGATTGCAATGCATTGCGTACCTCTTTGGCACTCAGAGGGTAAAAGAACAATGGCCCATATTTATAAAAGGAAACTCTGTTCCCTATGGTGCAGTTACTTTACTCCAGAACAACTCCAGCATGCTTTTATAGATATGGACTAATGTATTTCTAAAAAAAATCATGCTGTATCTCTTTACTTTCCCTTTAAAAAAAAAAAAACCTCCTTAAACTGGTATTCTAAATAAGAAGGTAACAATTTTCCTTCTATTAAACGCAGACCTGTCACCTTCAGATAAGTTAATTTTAAAGAGGATTAAAACCCTCTCTGCATGTTGTACTAGCCATTTTTTGGTAATGCAAATAGTTTTAGATAAGATAACGTTAATTTGTAGGTGCTACAGTGTGTGTGGTAATTTACGTTAATTAGTTTTATACTGTGCAATGAATGAGACGAGTCCACACACTGGGGCATTTCTAACAGGACAGAGATATACGTTTGGCCTCAAACAGAACAAATTAGCACACTGTACAAGAAATTAACATAAAATGCCACACTGTGCCACCAAAACATAAAGGTTAAAGCGGAAATATCATCCACTTTATATTGAGCCCCAAATCTTAATAGTAATAGCGATATGCATCTACATACTTGTAATTTCAAGAATAATTGCAGGATTAGTGAAAAATAGAACTTTATAGGCAGACAGGCATCGGGAAACAGCGCAGACATCTTGCAGAGATGGCAGCTCTGCGTCTGCGCTGTCCGCCACCTTCCCCTCCATGATTGGCGAGCTGAATGCCTGGTTACCTTAAGGCACCGGAAGGGACTGAAGGCAAGATCCCTGCCGATGCCTGTGTGCCTAAAAAGGTCTTTTTTTTCACTAATGCCGCAATTATTGTTGAAATTACAAGAACGTAGATGTATTTCGCTATTATTATTAGGATTTGGGGCTCAATATAAGGTGGATGATAATTCCACTTTAATTTCTCAAAAATTATTTATGTTACACAAGAACTGCTCTTCCAACGTATAGGTCGATTTACATTTTTTTAAACCCCCCCCTCCTCACAAAACAAAATGTGTCGTAGGGTGACAGGTCCACTTTAACAAAATACAATTTACTATATGCACAAATAATATATTTATTTCCATATGTATTAGACATATTTATCAATTTATTTGAAATATGCACTCTCTTATTTACCAGTGAGTGAGTGAGTGCAGGAATGAACATAGAAGTTCTGGAAAACACCTTATTTTACTGTACTGAGGAACACATTCACATGCATGTCTCAAGGGATCTGTTGGCTCTACAATGATAGCCACTGCAAATGGCCATGAGTGCACTCTTTGCTTCTTGTCAGGAGGACACAAGTGGGTGTTTTAGGGATGTAGCCATAGTTAGATCTCTACTGCACTTGCTCCACCTCCAATAGCACTTACTCCTTCTGTGTCAAACCTACCTTCCTGTAGAAACAAACATGCTACATATACACTAAAGGGGAAACTGTTTGGGGAATCCTCATCAAAGGGATAGTAATACTTCGTTTTAACTTTATTTTATTTTGTAGGCATTAAAAAAACACGAAGAATGATATAAGTCTTATCTCTCAAACCTTTATGGTTTATGAGATATTCACAAGCAAAGTTTCCCCTCCCGCCCCTTTTACCTAGTGTAATCCATCTCTTCTCAGATGTGGAATCCAGTCCATAGACCAGACAGATAACAGAAGGGGACAATCTTCTTCCTATGAGAACAATGAAAGCCCTGCCCCCCCCCCTTGACAAGTTATTCAGGTTTTTCCCTTATCTTAATTGAAGATTGTCCCTCACTGCAATCTACCTGGGAACCTCCCTTCTGATCTGGCTGAGCAGTGTTAAATCCGTAAAAGGGGTGGGAGGGGGACACTTTGTCATTGAATTACTCTGGAACTACAACTCTGACAGAATTGAAATAACACTCTCAAAAGTCCAAATACTATGATGATTAATTAGAGCTGTTTTTATTATGAAACATTACTATCCCTTTAAAGAAAGATATATTATAATAATAACAACTAGTATTTATATAGCACCTTTCTCCCAGTGGGACTCAAAGCGCTTTCAGAATCAACCAAATCGGCAGCTGAAATAATAGATGTTATTATGTCCCAATCAATGATACACATTTATCGACCTCAGAAGGATGAAGGGCTGCCAGGATTCTAACCTGCAACCTTGAGGTTTGAACAGACTCCATAGTCAGGGAACTTACCACTGAGCTATCTCATTGGCTTGTAGTAGCTCTGATAGATGATAGACTTCACAGCGATATGCAGAGTCTCTCAGCTGCTGCAAGATCAAATAGTGTACTAGCCTGCTTAAAATGGGGTATGGATGCACGGAATTGGAATATAATTCTTCCTCTATATACATATTTGGTAAGGCCTCATCTAGAATATGGAGTACAGTTTTGGACACTGGTTCCTAAAAAATACATTACTGAACTGGAAAAAGGGATTGGAGGACCTGAGTTATAAAGAGAGACTAGCCAAACTGGGTTTGTTTACATTAGAAAAGAGACGTCTAAGGGGTGATATGATTTCTATTTAAATGCATTCAAGGTCAATACAAAGAACTCTCCAATGTATTATTTACTCAACGAGCTGAGCTAAGAACAAGACGTCATCCATTAAGATTACTGGAAAGGAACTTTCTATTAAAACGAGGCCAGGGATTTTTTACAGTAAGGGCAGTACAGTTGTGGAATTATTTGCCTCAGGATATTGTGCTTGCAGATGCTGTAATGCTTTCAAAAAGTAATGGATGCCTACCTAGCACAGATCAATACTGAGACTATTGAGGGTCTTCCTCAAAGGGGCTGGGATGAAGAGATGCTGCTATCTGCCACTTTGTAATGTCTATCTTGGCTTCAGGGTAGGCAAGTTAATTGGAGTTATGTTCAAGTTATAGGACCTGACTTTTCTTTTCATATACTGCAAGTCCATAGATACTCATCTGCCTTTTCCTTTATTTTTTAGTGAGGTTGCTAGATTCCGTAGCAAATATATGTAAGTATGAGTTTTAAGTTATTTTGTTTAAAGCAACTTTTACTCTGGCTTTTTTGATGCTTTACCAGGGGCGGACTGACCATCGGGCATTCGGTCACGGACCGAGGGCCCGTGACCGAAGGGGGCCCGCCGCCGCCGCCACTACTTCTTCCAGAGCTGCTCAGCAGCTCTCCTACAACGGCCGCCGGGCCGTTCTAGTAATACAGAGCGCTGGGAGATGACATCATCTCCCAGCCTCTGCATTACTAGAGGCGCGCCCCACGCCGCTAGACCACCAGGGACTGCAGGTAGGGGCATGGTGGAGATGAAAGGGGGTATTGTGGAGATGAAGGAGCAATGTGGAGATGGGGGCATTGAGGAAGGGGAAATGTGGAGATGAAGGGGGTATTGTGGAAGGGGGCATTTTGGAGATGAAGGGGGTATTGTGGAAGGGGGCATTGTGGAGATGAAGGGGGGATTGTGGAAGGGGGCATTGTGGAGATGAAGGGGGCATTGTGGAAGGGGCATTGTGGAGATGAAGGGGGCAATATTGTGGAGATGAGATCAAGGGGGCATTATGGAGATGAAGGGGGCAATGTGGAGAGAAGGGGGCATTGTGGAGATGAGATCAAGGGGGCATTGTGGAGATGAGATCAAGGGGACATTGTGGAGAGATGGGGGCAATGTGGAGATAGGGGTATTGTGGAGATGAGATGAAGGGGGCAATGTGGAGATAGGGGGCATTGTGGCGATGAGATGAAGGGGGCAATGTGGAGATAGGGGGCATTGTGGCGATGAGATGAAGGGGGCATTGTGGAGAGAAGGGGGCATTGTGGCGATGAGATGAAGGGGGCATTGTGGAGAGAAGGGGGCATTGTGGCGATGAGATCAAGGGGGCATTGTGGAGAGAAGGGGGCATTGTGGCGATGAGATCAAGGGGGCATTGTGGAGAGAAGGGGGCATTGTGGAGAGAAGGGGGCATTGTGGCGATGAGATGAAGGGGGCAATGTGGAGATAGGGGGCATTGTGGCGATGAGATCAAGGGGGCATTGTGGAGAGAAGGGGGCATTGTGGCGATGAGATGATGGGGGCATTGTGGAGGTGGAAGGGGCATTGTGGAGATTTCTGCAGGGGGCCCAGACCTCTTTTTGGACCAGGTGCCCTGGGTCCTGTCAGTCCGCCCCTGTGCTTTACAGATTGGGGACTTTGTGGCCCTGTCTCAGGCTAAACAGGGTGGTCTCAGAAGTTGGGATGTTTCTTCCTCTATATATAGCATGTGCCTGCACATTGTATGGTCTAAAAAGGATGTTTTCCAGAAAGGCGCCATTATTGTTATTGGGGCCTTCAGTGGAACGTTCTGTCCATTTGTCTTGCTGTGTGAGTATCCGGCAGTTTGTGTGGAGGGTACACATTTTTGGCACATTCATTAGGTGATTCCTTGAAAATGTATCAGTTTACGGCAGTGTTTAAGTGATGCTTGGCTTGGGTTGGTGTTTTTCCGACAGCTACGAAAGTGTCATGCTTTGGCTTCGGTATGGGACATATTATGAATCAAGGGAGGTGGAAATCAGGCAGGTATCCGAGTTACATGAGCCACATCTGGTTTGTTAATGCTTGACTTCATGTTTGTTGGCAATTCTTATTTCTGTTACTGGCGATATGGCTTGTTGGGCTTTCCTACATTTACTGGGTAGTGAACTTTGCAGAAGGATGACCGGTTGGTAGGTATCTTGACTTCTACTCCTCATTTGTTTGCTGGAGAGGTATACATGTCTTCACTAGAACTGCTTACTCCCCTTTGTCAAGGAAATTAGGAACAGGGATGCAGTGCAGTAATGTTACTTATCCATGTGGGGAGAAATTATTTGGGTCTGCTGAAAAAAAATATATCTGATTAATGCCATCAGATCTGACTTTGCCTGCTTTGCTATGTTTTTTAGGGTGATTTTGGTGTAGTCTGAGACTGTCCCTGGCTTTATTGTAGGGAAACACAAAATGCTAAGAATGTTGAATGCTGTTGCAGGCATCTCAATATGTTGGTTTCCCAGTCAGTGCTCCAGGTTGGTGTTATTGATAATCATCATAGGCAGCTGGAGGAGGATGTCAGCCTTAAAATGAGACTGGATGGAGTTCACCTTAATCGGATTGGGTTGGACATCGATCACCCCCTTAAGGCCAGCACCATACAGCATTTATTTTTATTTTTTTTACTAACCGATTCAGGGGTCCCCAAATGGCATGCAGCCAATGCGGGGAGCTCTGAAATCCATGACGTGCCAGGACCGTCATGGGTCCTTATCACATATTTTACCCATGACGGACCTGACACGTCATGGGTCCTTAGGAGATTAAGGAGAGCATCAGAAGGGTAGGTTTTTTTTGTTTTTGGTGGAGGGCAGTGAACCCATTAGGTGTAATATTCACTTCTCTGGAGGGCTCCTATGCTTCTTGCCAGTTGGTAATGTGACTCCTCTACTGGGTCTGAATAGGCAACAGATTCTTGATTGACGTTTGCTGTGTTTCAGGAATATGCTCACGGCTCTGCGGCAACTGGCAGGTGGCGAGTTTCCACCTGACACCGGTAAAGGGGGGCTGTTGCATACACACATGCTTGGTTTCCCAATTAATCTGATTACACTGATTAGTTGTATTAACTGGAAGGTAGTATTGCCTGGCTGAGGGCCATGGCCTTTCCCCTCCACTTGGTGTGTTGTGTGCACTCTAACCTCTGCATCTAGCAGTCAAGGCTGGGCTACCAAGACTGATAGGGCAGGGGGAAGTAGAGGAAGATAGATAGGAAGCATGGTTTGGGAGAGATGTGGGTGAGATATTTAAATGAGAGCTGGGGGGTCATGTTGGCCTCTTTACCCTCCAGAAGTGGAAGACGACAAGCCTTGCCCCAGCTTCACAATCCCTTCTGACATTAGTTTTGTTTTCCTTTTCTTCCTTTATGTCATCTAACCAATTTCTTTGCAGGTGTGTGTCTAGTTTTATGCTTCTTAGCTAGGCAGGTTATGGTAATGAGCTGCTTGCTGTTAGTGAGTTTTAATTTGCACTTTGTAATGTAACTGTTACAGCTGGAGATCAGCTATGCCCCTTGCCAGCCAGTAATGTTACCCTTTTACTGGGTCTGGGTAGGCAACTGATTCTTTTTTGTGTTTCAGGAACACGCTCACTGTTCTGCAATGTCCGGTGTGCGGACACGGTCCCACCTGGTACCGGTAAAAGGGAGGCTGGTGCATACGTATAACTTAGGTTTGCCAAGTAATCTGGTTACACTGACTGGTTTTATTAACTAACAGGGACTTTTGATTGGCTGACATCTTCGGCCTTTAGCCTCTTCCTGGGTGTGTTTTGTCTACTTTAACCTCTGCAACTAGCACTCAGAACCACTTATTTAAATAACTGTGAATTTTTATTTGCTTCCTATGGTGTAGATGGTTTGACCCAGAATTTTCTTACTTTTTGTCTTTGTGAATGTGACTTTATAGTTCCCCTCTAATGCATGATCACACCCTTTTATGTATCCACTCTCAGACCTCTCATGTAGAGGCTCTTCCAATGTATCATACAACACCCCTGTCCGTATAATTCCACCCCCCCACCACCACCACCTGACAACCTCAAACTTTACAGTAGAACCTCTTACACTTCTCTTTCTCGGAAACATCCTCCCTTCCTGTGTGATCTCAAGACCCTTCATATACATGAAGGTTTCCTGTCACCCTCTTCCTTCTCTCCTCCAGACAATATAAAAAATATACATCTGATATAATGTACACTGTGCATTATTTCCATTTATACATAGAGAAGCAATGAAAAGATGTAACTGTACAGCAGTGTTGGGCAACCTGAGGGCCTCCAGCAGTTCAGGACTACAATTCCCATCATCCTCAGCCAGCCAGCTGGACGACCTCACGTCGGCCACAATTGATGCAGAACAGCACTACCATCACACCGACCCCTACAACTCGCTGTCTGGGGGTCACATTTGACTCTGCCCTATCCTTCATTCCTCACATCCATTCAATCTCCAAATCATGCCACCTCCACCTCCGCAACATCTCTAAAATCCGACCCTTCCTCACACATGACACTACCAAAATTCTAGTCCAAACACTCATCATGTCCCGCCTTGATTACTGTAACTCTTTACTAATTGGCCTTCCTCTCACCCGACTAACCCCACTACAGTCCATAATGAACTCTGCTGCAAGACTAATCTACCTCACTCATCGCTTCTCTGACACCAAACCCCTCTGTCAATCCCTACACTGGCTCCCATTAGCATACAGAATTAAATTCAAAATTCTGGTGCTACACATAGAACCCTCACTAACACCGCACCACATTACATTTCATCTCTCATCTCCAAATACACTCCCTCTCGCCATCGTCGCTCTGCACACGACCTTCTCCTCTCCACCGCTCTTATCACATCCTCCCACTCCCGCCTACAGGACTTCTCCTGTACTGCACCTCAGCTCTGGAATTCCCTCCCCCGCACAATCAGACTCTCCCCCAGCCTTCAGATCTTCAGACGCTCCCTGAAAACTCACCTCTTCAGGGAAGCCTATCAACTGCCTCCATAAATATTATCACCAAGAACCACCCCTTCCCTGGGCCACTGCACTCACCAGCACTTCTCACTCCCACCCACTGACCAGCAGTTCATGTGGCAGGAGGCACTTACACCCAATAGCACTTACTCCTTCTGTGTACAACCCACCTTCCTCTAGACTGTAAACTCTCATGAGCAGTACCCTCTGATCCTTCTGTTCTCCACATTTGATTGTACTATTTAATACCTCTGTATGTCTACTCCCTACTGTAAAGCGCTGCGTAATTTGTTGGCGCTATATAAATAAAGATTAATAATAATAATATTAATAATAATAATAATAATAATAACAGAGGTGCTCAAACCTGTTCTCAGGTACCAATAACAGGTCATGGTTTCAAGATCTCCTCCATTAAACACAAATGAATGCCGATAATTCTGGCAAATCCTTTGCAATGCATGAACCACTGATTGATTCGCCTGCGCTCATGTGAGAAGATACTGAAAACCTGCACCATTGGGGGTTGCGGACAGATTCAACTGCCCCAGTTGTAGAACATGATATGCTAACTAGGGTATGGAATATATTGCAGATGATAACCTTGTCATTGGCTTTCCCCATAGACATCAACAGGAATTTGTGAAATCAAGCAAGTCATAGCATTTTTCACCTTCAATATAATCTAGACCTAGAAAATTAACATGATGTTACCTAAAAGAAATACTGGGTGATTTAGCGATTGTCTAAGACAGGAGTAGGCAGTGTTTGGTTCTGACGCTGTTGGGGAGTACAGCTTTCAACATCCCAGCTAGCCAACATTTAGTTGGAGGGTAATGAGAGGTGTGGTATCCTGCCATTGATCTAATTTCTGTAATGTGATTAACAGGTCATTTCCACCATCATCCATAACTTCACCCTCTTTTCTTGCCATGCGTGGCTTAATCTAATAATGTTACATGTTAAAGTGTTAGTCATTCTTTAATTCTATAATTATTAGTTTACGTAATCTGCTGGCATTCTTTTTCTTTGGTCATATTTCCTTACATAGAGCCAATTATTTCAGTTCTTCTCTTCCTTCCACTTTAATGTGAGCGCACTCTAGCTGTTGTCTGTGAAAAGAGTCTGTGACTTAACGTCACCTAATAATAAATCCACACTTACCTTAATTTGGGCAGAAAATCCAAACAGCATTTCAGATCAATTGTGTGGAATGGTTCGCCAAAATAAATCTTAGGTTTGTACTGGATGTTATGTCAGTGGAGGCCAATGTGGTTCTTTGTGGCCAACTTTCAACATCCCTCCAAATGAAGACATGTTAAGATGCATGGAAAATGTCAGTATGAGGCTTTTGGGGTCGTGGAATCTACCTCCGTGCACATAATATACAGTGCTAATTATGGATTAATTATAGGGATCCATCCTAAGTAGAATAGATTTAAAGTGACCATTAGGACTTTGTGCCTAGATTAAGGTAGGCTGGGGTTAATTATTAAAGGGATAGTAATGTTTCATAATAAAAGCAGCTTTAATTAATCATCATAGTATTTGGACTTTGGAGAGTGTTATTTCAATTCGGTCAGAGTTGTAGATCAAGAGTAATTCAATGACAAAGTATCCCCCTCCCGCCCCTTTTACTGATGTAATACTGCTCAGCCAGAGCAGAAGGGAGGTGCCCAGGTAGACTGCAGAGAGGGACAATCTTCAATTAAGATAAGGGAAAAACCTGAAAAACCTGTAAATGGGGCAGGGCTTTCATTGTTTTCATAGGAAGAAGATTGTCCCTTGCTGTTATCTGTCTGGTCTATGGACTGGATTTCACATCTGAGAAGAGATGGCTTACACTAGGTAAAAGGGGCGGGAGGGGGAAACTTTGCTTGTGAATATCTCTCAAACCATAAAGGTTTGAGAGATAAGACTTATATCATTCTTCATGTTTTTTTTAATGCCTACAAAATAAAATAAAGTTAAAATGAAGTATTACTATCCCTTTAAGTAGTTTCACTTTCCTTTAATAGAATGTATAAAGTTCATAATACACATTGTATCTCTGGGTCTCACTTTTTTCTCTGTTTAGATGAGCAGCTGGTATTTGGGAATAGAGTGCGAAACAAACACACAGGCACAGATCCTTTGCATATATAGCTGAGTTACAGATGACTTTTTTTACAAACTGCAGGTAGGGGGAGCTCACATCAGTGAAAGGAGAATAAAGAGCAAAACTGAAATAATTGATTCAAGATAAGCATAACTAATCAAAGAAACAGAAAGCCTAGAAGGTTAAATGAATTAATATATATTACTAGAATAATAAAACATACAATTAAGCCAATAACAATTTGCGAACATTTTCTTTGTTCCCGCTCTGTAAATGATACAGTGGAGCAGAGAAATGTTTTGTAATTTAAAAAAAAAAAAAAACATAACAGAAATAAACCTTGTTCTTATTTGAATGAACATGTTGCAACATTTTCTGACCACACAGAAAGTAGAGAGTGCAAGTAAAATGTATTCCCTAGGTACTGAAAACCTGCACAGACAATTTAATTGAGCCCCTGCTCTCTAAAGCGATGGAGACCTGTACATGCATATCTATAAATATGATACAAAGTTTACTCATATTAAAGCACCTGTTAAGCATTACTGACTGTACTTTTTATACTTTTTTTTTTAAAAACAAGGGTACTCCCACCACTGGGTGATTTTTAATTGTAAAGTTATTTCACCTAACTTGTTTGTTAACCCTTTGAGTTACAGCGAGGTATCCAACGCATTTCAATGCGCTGGATACCTCTCTGGCACTCAAAGGGTTAAATCAACGTGTTTCCAACAGTCCCCAACTGGTATCCCAAACTATTTTTATAATACACTCTATGGAAGAGCTTCTTGATTACAGCTCCACATAGTTAATTATAGAAACAGCACCACCTGGTGGCCAGAACTGAAAAAAGGAAAACAAATCATGTTTGAGATGTAATCATTTATGAATGAACATTTTTCCTGCAGTGCCAGTACTTCTTATAATATATATATTTTTCATAAAAAAAAGTTCACTGGTCCTTTAACCACTTAAGGTCTTGAGAGGTATATGATGCATTGCTGTGCATTGGAGACCTATTTTGCCTTCAAAGGGTTAATAAAAACTGCAGTAGTTTCTGTGATACTTAACACGCTAGCAGTGTCCTTACTATAATTTTTATCTTCATACTATTGAATGTATTTGTACCCAATGTGTCCGGGTGGATTTTTCTGTAGCTGTTAGCTCTGGGGTGGGAGTAGCAGGTTTCATAATAAAATGTAAATATCTCATGCGGAGGAGTAACATACATGTCTTGGTTTGACTCAGTATCTTCCTATCAGGGGTCCATGCATCGTGGCTTTTTTTCTGTGGGGAACTGTGCATTCTGTTTATTAGATATAGACATCTCAATTTCAAAAGAGGCCTGATTCTAAACCCTGTGTTTAACCCTGTGCATGCCAGAGAAGTAACCAACGTATTGAGAAGCAATTATTTGGATCACTCAAAGGGTTACATTTCAATTCAAATTGTAAGAGAGAGTGATGTGTTCTGAACTGCAGGCACTGAAATTGCTCCTTTAGAATATGAAGTGCATCTACCTTCATACCTCCCAACATTTCAAATTGGCAAAGAGGGACACTTGCGTTTTAGAGGGTGTGGCTGGGGGCGTGGCTGGTGGGCGGGGCATTACTGAGAATTTTTGGGCTATTTCATGATCTGTTTACACCTCCTTGTGTAACCTAATAAATGACTTATAACAAGCCCAAAGTATTTTACTTACATAGACTAATTTATAAACACATATACTGACATTTAAACAAACATTAATGTGAGTTTTATTGCTGTGTAGCAATGTCATACACTAATATACACATTCCACAATCTGATCTCCTAAACACAGGGACATCAGGGTGGGAAAGAGGGACAGGGGGATTTGGGTCTAAAAGAGTGACTGTCCCTCCTAAAGAGGGACACTTGAGAGATATGTACCTTACAAGGATACTGTCACCTAAAAACAGCTTTGCTGACTTTGAACTAACTTTCAAAGTTATAAATAATTGTTAGACTTTTTTATTTAAAAAAACTACTTTTGGAGTTATTTAGATTCATAGAATTACCTCCGCCATTCACTGATACGGCTCAACAATGCATTGTCCACCTCCCCTAAATGGCAGCGGGGGAAGGAATGTGCTTTTAGTTCTAAGTGCAGGAAATAGCACTTCTTATAAAAGTAGGACTACAGATCTGTGGAGAGATGTACTAAGGTGTGATAAAGAGGTGATACAGTGGAGATGACTTCTCCAGTGATATCACTTCTCCAGTTCCTATATTGTTCTATGGAGCCAATGCACTAAGAATTCTCAAGTGGAAAAAATCTTAGTGCATTGGCCCAATAGAATAACACAGGAACTGGAGAAGTGACATAACTGGAGAAGTTATCTCCACTGTATCACCTCTTTATCACACCTTAGTACATCTCTCCTCAGAGCATGCAGTGCTTCACTCCATTCCCAACTCTTTTTTTGTCTAATCAAACATGCTTTAAAGGGATAGTAATACTTTGTTTTATCTTTATTTTATTTTGTAGGCATTAAAAAAACATGAAGAACGATATAAGTCTTATCTCTCAAACCTTTATGGTTTGAGAGATATTCACAAGCAAAGTTTCCCCTCCCGCCCCTTTAACCTAGTGTAAGTCATCTCTTCTCAGATGTGGAATGCAGTCCATAGACCAGACAGATAACAGAAGGGGACAATCTTCTTCCTATGAAAACAATGAAAGCTCTGCCCCCCTTGACAGGTTTTTCAGCTTTTTCCCTTATCTTAATTGAAGATTGTCCCTCTCTGCAGTCTACCTGGGCACCTCCCTTCTGATCTGGCTGAACGGGGGGGGGGTACTTTGCTTGTGAATATCTCTTAAACCATAAAGGTTTGAGAGATAAGACTTATATCGTTCTTCATGTTTTTTTAATGCCTACAAAATAAAATCAAGATAAAACAAAGTATTACTATCCCTTTAATGCAGATAAGTATGAAATACACTTGTACAACATATATTGTGACTAATTTACCTATATAATATTGATGAGTTCTAGTGATAGTTGGCACAACCTACATCTCGTTGGGTAAAATGCATTGAACTCTGATCACCTGGGAATTAGTTTTAGTGATAAAATACAGATGCTGTTTACAAAGCCATAAAGGCAAACATTCCATTTGCAGTTGATCGCTTTAATCCAATATAATAATTTGCTAGGATGTTTGTCAGAAGCCATCATGCACAGTAGAGACTGTGCGCATTCAGGCAGTCTCTACTGCGCATGATTGCATTGCTTGAGTGAGGCGACACAAGACTGTATCGCGTGGAACAGTTGTGTACCTTGGCTGGGCTTTTACACTAGTATATAATAATATAATAATAATAACTAGTATTTATATACCGCCTTTCTCCGTGTAGGACTCAAAGTTCTTTCAGCGAACGCTCTCGGAATTAACCAAATCAGCAGCTGAAATAAGGGCTTTAACTATGACTTTATACATAGACTTCAATGGTAATCTATTACATAACAGTCAAGAGTCCAGCTGCTGGGAACCACAACACCCATGATCTTCAACCAGCCGTTGGCTGGCTTGGAATGATGGGGGTTGTAGTCCCCAACAGAAGAGGGAGATTCACTAAGTGGTGATAATGACTTCTCCAGTTTATCACTTCTCCAATTCCTATGTTATTCTATGAAGCCTATTCACTAAGATTTCTCCAACTTTGGAGATCTTATTGAATAGGCTATCACCTCTTTATAACCTCATTATCAATGCTTAGCAAACATTCCCCCTGGAGCACCAGCAACTGACTAACTCTTTTTTTAGGTAAAACCAGTGATAATTCTTATCCACTGCAATAGTAATCTAGACCAACATTAGCTATGTGGCTGATTTCATGGTAATAATAACTAGTATTTATATAGCGCCTTTCTCCCAGTTGGACTCAAAGCGCTTTCAGCACACGCTCATGGAACTAACCAAATCAGCAGCTGAAATAATAGGTGTTATTATTACCCAACCAATGGTACTCATTTATTGACCTTGGAAGGATGAAGGGCTGAGTTGACCCTGCCGGGATTTGAACTTACAATCTTGAGGTTTTGAACAGGCTCCATGGTCAGGGAACTTACCACTGAGCTATCTCACCACATTATGGCAGCAGAGAGCTTATTTATAAAGATAAAAGGAGAATAATTCTGGGACAGAACAACAGCACCACTATTCGTAAATTAACCCCTTGGATGCTTGAGAGGTCTAAAATGCAACTGTACTTCACTTTCCTGTGCATGTTGTGTAAACGTCAGTATATGTGTTTATAAAGTAGACTCTGTAAATAAAATACTATGGTCTTGCTCTATATCATTTACTCAGTTACAGAAAGAGGTGTCAATAGGTCCTAAAATAACCTAAAAATCCTCAGTAATGCCCCACCCATCAGCCACACCCCCAGTAGTGTGAAATACTCAGTGAGTTGTTCGTAGTGGAGCAGAGGTTATAGGTAGTGTGGAGAGCTAGAGGGAGATGCACTTAGGTGTGATAAAGTGGAGATGATATCACTTCTCCAAATCTTAGTTACTCTATGGAGCCAATGCACAAAGCTTTCTCCAACTTTGGTGATCTTAGTGGATAGGTTCCATAGAATAACATAGAAATTGCAGAAGTGATCTCTGCTTTATCACCTCTTTATCACGCTTTAGTGCATAACATCACTGGAGTGAACATACTGCTCAGGTAGTCTGGTAGCTTTCCAGAGAAGTGGTTGATTATTCACATAATTTCATGATGCTGGAACAAATTGTTTTAAACTTCTTTATACAAAGTGGGACAGTTTTATTATGGGACAAACAGTTTCAAGATCTCAGTAATCCTACGCAGGAAAATAAACTGTATGAACCCATATGCCCCCACATTAGCAATGTGCCGCGTGAGAGATGCACCTGCAGTCTGTGGATGTCTTGATGTGGTAACTAGCGTATGTAGGGCATCATGTGTCTGCCTTGGGGGATACTGGGACATGTGGGGTCTACAGCTGGCAACTGTAAGCTGAAATGCTTTTCTGGTGAGCTGAAATAAGTTAACCTTTTCAAAACCTGAATACTTTGGATTTCATAGCAAGTAAATAATTGTTTCAAGTTGTGCTACAATGGCCCAAATGTATAAAAGCAAACTGGAGTTATTCTGGAGTAAATCAACTACACCATAGGGGACAAATAACAATTTGAAAAAGCTTTTTAACCCCTTGAATGCTAGAGAGGTCTCCACTGCATTGCTACACAATTTATTTTACCATGGAGATTTCTAATTGGGACTATGAAAGCAGGGATAGTAACACAGTATTATCCTGTCCCTGCAGCACTGAGTGCTCTCTATGTTGTAGTGGAGACTGGCTATACTGCTGCAGGGATAGTGTGACAT
Organism: Rhinophrynus dorsalis; assembly: GCA_037306005.1. NCBI lineage: Eukaryota > Metazoa > Chordata > Amphibia > Anura > Rhinophrynidae > Rhinophrynus > Rhinophrynus dorsalis. The sequence goes on from CM074718.1 coordinate 36,627,593, forward strand.
TGTATAACTATCCCTGCTTTCACTGCTTTTTACTATCCCTTCTTTTCTGTTTCTCTGAAAAGAAAAATTCAGTGAGATCGCTGTCAGGGACACAAAAATGCAGAAAAAAACAAACACAGA